>QNGE01006322.1:0-17751 GCA_008508345.1 Paragonimus westermani
GGGAATCACAGAAGAGCGCTCAAGAGTTTCACCAAGGGTGTAATAACATGTAGGAAGATATGCCGAAAGACCAGTGCACAGATGTCTCCCTGATGAAAGAGCTAATACCGGCGACATTTCCAGAGGTTGTCTAAGACATTTTCACGAACACCTTACTCTTAGAATTAAAAATAGTGACATTTTTCCATTTTAGCTCAAGCTCTTGCTCCCTGCGAATATCGAGCTCCGTAGTAATAAATTGGTTATACTAGTTCTCAAATTGCAGCCTTACATAATCATAACGGTTTGGATAAAAGCACAACAGAAAATTAATGCGTCTTCCGGGAGCTTCAAACGAAGTGGATTACTCTACGCAGAGCATTGAGAGCCAGGGTGTCCGACGTATTGATCGAGTCCTGTACAGCGTTAAGATCATTCAAAACAATCCAGAAAAGACCACTGTGGTAGGCCTCAACAAACTGGACCGGATTAGCGTGCAACTCTCCTCAAAGCAAATATGGGGACGTTTCCCCACGTAGTCGAATGAACGCACACGTGCATTTTGTTAACACATGCGTATCCGGGCTGATCATATTGCTGGAGTCACTTGTGGATTGGAGCTGACGGTGAGGTCCGCAACACCTTTGTTTCCCTTCATTCGAGCGATTGATCTGACTCCTCTTTCGTGAGCGTGTGCGACCCAATATGACCTCAATATACCGGTACAACGAGGCTGAACGAACAGTGGGCGAGATCCGCATTACGTATTGAGAATTGTTAACTCGAAATCTGATCAGCTGTGTCAAACGCGAAGGCTTTGGTTACTAACTCGTATGCGTTCGCCTGATCGCGTTAGCTTCAGATTCAAACATCAAAGGGTTGACTGTGCTATCTCAGGTGGGATAGCACCTCTGAATCTGATCATTCTGTTGAGTGCAATGATAACACTGAACTTCGGCTGCACCATGTCAATAATACCTCCAACTTGGGGTGTAGATGTTTGATCCTCTCGGCCGAATATGAAATGCACGAATCACCCAGGACGAGTCAATTGTTTCAGCCATCAACTGTGTGTGGGTGGATAGAATTAGATTAACTATTCACCATACGTCTTCTGTGTCCTGCCAACTGATTTGATTTCAGTTCGTCGACAGTCCTGAATCTGAACTCCCCCGCAACCATACACCACGGCTGATGCTGTTTCCCCGAACTCTGTTGTGTACGATTACCGAGTGTCAGCCAGGTTTCGCTGCCAGTGCAAACCATTTCCACAAAGTTCGACAATACGAGCAGAACGAGCACACCATAGATTCATTATGATCAGATTCTTGACACTTGAATCCAAGTGTACGTGGGAAAATGTACAGAATTTTCTATAGTAAACGTCCGTTGGTTCATGATTTGCAAAACACTGTGAGAATGGTAGCACCAGTACACATGAAGTGATGCTTTCTATGCCTTCTTATAAAATTTACTTCTCAATTCGGAAACACTGTTTACTTGTCCACACTGAGATGTAACATCCTCATCACTTTCTAATTTCCTGGTGCTTCTAGATGTATATGCAACAACTGCACCCTATCAAAGCATGCATGGAAACAATCGTAGTTTCTGGCCAGTTGCGGTTCCGAACATGCGATATTTCCATCTCCATTCCACTTGAACAAAGTAGCTACAGCACGAAGAATGATGGATGCAAACATTTCGGAATGCATTGCAACAAACGTACTTCTGTATCGAGTTTAGGTCGTAAAGAGAAATTGTCCACGAAAATTTTGCATTCCTTTTTGAATTGTGTCTTGCAATGAGACGGATGCGTACCTTGACATTAATGGTCAGCGCAGTTGAGCTTCCACTATAAGAAAATGTCTTGCGATATAAATCATTCACCTCGTGTTAGTTGAACACTTATCATAAAGAGGAAATTTTCACTATCCCAAATGTAACCAATCTGTGCGGTGTTTCGTGCTGCAACACGTTAATACAGTTGGGGAACCTGTGTTCACACCCCTACCCTACAAAGAGGGCGATGTAGCACTATTCATGAGACAAAGAATGAATACCGCACTGTATCTTATCTATAGACTAGCCAAGATCATTGCGCTGCACGGAGCTACTCACACCCCTTTAACTCCGAGGAAAGATCTGGTTCCCACACTCGACAGATCGAACTATGTGTGTATTTAACTGTACCTGGAGTTTGCAGTACGTTGACCACACAACGCGAACACTGCATACTCGGATCTCGGAGCATCTTCTTAAATGGTCTCTGAGTGCCTAAAGTGGAACTACACAGAGTGCAAGTACAAAGTATTTACATCAATACGTTCACCGAGTAGACCTCGCTAAATCATTCCGTGTTATCTGCCAGTCAATGAACAAACACGCCTTAGTTTTCTTCGAAACACTTACAGTAGGCCGTATGAAATCCCTATTATATGTCCAAAGACAGATGGTTGTGAATCTGTTGCTACCTTGGTAGTACGTTACACAGATGACATTCTTCCCGTTCTTATTTCTTTATGCTTAGGCTTTGTTCTCATCTTACGTGTATGTTCGTACCTGTTATCACTATTTTCGATCACATGACCGAATGGCGATTGGTCGCTTTGAAAATCTTGCTCGTAGACCCCCACCGGTCCAAATGCGTGTACCTCACATTGCTTACGTAACTGAAAGGCTCTAACAAAATGACACCTGAGTGCACATCTTTCACAACAATCGTTATGTTTTTCAAATCGTCTTAGTGACTCCACCATTAATCCAGGCTAGATGACGCTCATGGATACATTCAGCTGAGCGTCCGTTAGTGCGACCAATGTGACCAGTTCCACAGGTGCAAGCGAATGAGTACATGAGTATACTTAAAAAATCCAAAAAACCAAATACCATTTTTAACCGTAGACACAATGCTAGAGTAAATTTGAAACAGACATGCAAACTATAATTATAAAAAGTTCTGTTAAAATCAGTATTTTGCCTCCTAGTGATTGTTTTGGTATCCGTGCCACCTTTGTGTGACAAAGAAATATGCAATGGTTGCTTTTCCGCTACAGATGGCTTGTCTTTTTCTTGGCAGTGCTGTATAATCTTGTTAAGATAGCCTCATTGTGAAAGTGACCTAAGTGGAAAAATAGTCCATCGGTAATCACGTCATATGTACAGATTTTCTTGGGTCTTTTATCCAAGGCAGTTTGTGAGATTTCTTCTTTGCATCAGAGGGACAAAAGTGTTGAAATGGGCACGTTGCCCGTTCCAGGTCTCTTTTCTATGAGTATCATACTGAACAGATCCATCAACATGACGCCTACTGAACATGTCCAGAAAAGCTAGTTGATTGTTACATTCAGCCTCTAGTGTATGTATTACGTTCACATGAGTCGGAGTGAAAACGGCCAGTACACCTGTTACGTTAGTAAGTGTACAAACCACACTTAGGATATCATCCGTATATCATTTACAAACACCACGTGCAAGAATGGCTCCTTCCAGCTGATAAGTTTCATGTTTCGTGGCGCAGATGGCCTAAAACAACGGTCCGACTGCGGATACCATTGTCACACCATCCATTTTCCGACATAATTTCTCATTGAACTTGAACTGTGTTATGTATCAAAGGAACTGCAATAACTGTTTGTACTCTGTCGGGAGTGTACGCACGTCTGGGTTAATGGTCACGATATAATCACATAAATAATCGATCGTTCCTTTCAGTGGGACATTTGTAGACAAAGATGACACGTCAGGCGAAAACATCGGTATTCCAATCAGATTAAGACCATCATTTACATCAAGGAATTTAGAAGAATTTCGTTGGTTTCGCTTCATTCGTACTTACAAAGTGGTTGGACGTATTCGAACCTATCACTTATTCTGCTTTGTTTCTTTCTGACAACAATGTTCCATATAACCGTTATGTATTCGAATTGATGGCGGAAAATCACAGACTAGTTTGATAGTTACCTCATGTTTCTGATGACTACTTTGGGGGGAACATATGAGGTATATTTAAGGGACTTCACATAGACGGTAGTATTGGTTTGTAAGACCAAACATATTCCCATAGATGTCAAATTTAGCCCCTTTCGCATAGAAGTACTCGAATTGAGTTTCGTTCTTCGATAGAATATAACTCTGACATTGTTGGGATCTGAAATCCAGACACGCCGTCATGAAGTGAACGGTGCTTTTTATGTTAGGTGCGAGTGAAGTATCATACACGAATAGTCAGCCACATTCGCTTCTGATAATGCTCAAGTTGGTCGATCGTGTGGTCATCAGTTGGAGTGAACAGGACATTTCCTGTATCTGGTCTAGAGGCGTTCGTGGAACGTAGAAACGACTCCTTCTACATACATTAGTCCGTTCGTGCCTAACGAGAAGCCAATAGTTCGTTAATCACCACGGTTTTTTCATGAGGGGGGTGCCAGAGTATTAATCTCGTTCATGGTAAGGATATGCACTACTGACGAGCTCCGACACGAACGAAACTAGGGTACAGTGTTTCATTTCAAAAGGAGCTAGCTGGAAATTCAGTGGGGATGCGACAACTGTGACCATTTGTGAATGATGTTCAACCAATATTAATTAAAAATCTTTACTTACCAGTAAAAAGCACGCGCTATGAGGACTGAGGCAAAAAGACAGAGATTCAAACAAAAATATCAGTTATATTCTCTGATCACCAATTTAAAATGGATTCGAAAATGTTTTAACCGAACCTTCATTTCAATTAGACTTCCAAGCAAATATCCATTGCCACAATTACTCACCACTAGTAGCTGGTTGTATTTTTTTGCGTTCAGATAAACGGTTCCAGGTGGTCGCTTTTCGAATGAAGTACTCGACTCATCATCATCACTTTCATCGTTCAACCCTATCCGTGTGTAGCGTGACTCATACTATCATATCACTCAATCCATTTAGCATGATATGTGTCCTCTGTTGCAACTAGTATACATGTTTTAATTCAGCACAGTTGTTCTCCTGATTTTGTCCTCGGAAGATTACGTTATCCTCTGCCAGAAGAAACGCACTTGGGAATAATGCACATCGGGTCTTTGGGACGATGAGTTCTAAATAGGGTGGTGACCCAAACGTTCGGTCTTCTGTGCGAAGAACAGTCCCGAGAAACACTCGCTTTCTGCTCAACTCAATCGGTGAACATTTAACTTAACGGACTTTTAACAGTGACAAAAGCGTACTTGCGATAACCGCACCACAACACAATCGACAGAACTGTATAGTAATTACGAAGCGGTCATATTGGCTCTCAAAGCCTGTTGGTAAACAGAAGATTGGGAACATGCAAGTGCAATGCTCGACAAGTTACTTCGTCAATCGATAGCTGGATAAATGTGTGTGGGAACCAATGGACCAGTAAACAGCGATTAGGCGATGAAAAGAAACGAAAGACCACTAATGAATGGGTCACTTCGCCAACCCTAGGTTTTAGGTAGACCCCACGGGATAGTCGTCAACCAATCACGAGATTCTTCCCGATAGGTGGGTTATTTCATCGGCCGCTCCAATCTTTATGCCCAATGCTTTCTCTGACTTCGGCGATAGATTTGTTTGCGTGAAGCTGATAACTCTATTTCTTTCCGCTATTGGATTGGCCGTATTCTGTATGAGCCTCTGTATTCTGATTTAAATGTCTGATTTATTCCACCTTATTCCAAAGCGGAGTCGAACTCTTGTCTACCTCTTTCAATCACCTAAGGTCCTCTGAATCGCCTTGTACGCCTAGTGGACCGCGTTCTTTGAAAATTCTGGTGGCTGCCATTGTCATAGTAATGCTGTACGCTTTATGTCTTAGAAATTACACACTTCATATTCGGGTCCTAATAGTTCCAGTTGAGCCGTTAAAGTCTGATCGGTCAGTAGTTCGATTAGCAGATGATTTATCGATTGAGGTGACACGTGATAGCGGAACAATTCATTTCGGTGTGAATATTGTTGTTTGATTTCCCTGTCCCATACCTAACTGTTTGACCGGTTCTCTCGACCAGTCTGTTAGACGAGGAGTTTTGTGGCGACAACTAGCTTTGTTCCATCGCGTCGTCTTGTAGGAAAGTCGGAATTCTGTATTGGCGACCAACCACATAAAAACGTCTACTGGGTCTGCGTAAGTTACGTGCGTTCGTCCTCATGGCTGTGACGGCTAGTATAAAATTGTCAGTCATCGGAACGCTCAATGATCTTGCCTATCAAATGGGTCATAAATGAGAATAATTGGTTTGATCTCCTCGTCCATTGTCCAATCGCTGAACTCAACTTTGAGCAAAGGATTTCACGCAGAATATTCTAGGGTAACAGCAGTCGTATTCCTTCACACTGTAAATCGGTGTGAATTGTTTCAGAAGGTCGTTAACAACTGCATCAGTCGCCACTTGATGCAACTTTAGAATGAGCAGTCCAGCTATCCAGTCGCTTTCTATCATTCCTTCTAATGTGGTTGTGTAATTCATAAGTCTGTTGTTCAGCCTACTGATGGGTAGTAGGCGATTTGGTTAGCTTCAAGTTGAACATCACCCACACTTGATCGCACCCTTAACATTTAGATAGACTTTGCAGCTAGCCTCTTTCGAAAAGATTCATTCGACTCGAGTTTTGCTCTTGTTGGAACTTGTCAGTAGTGCATATCCATGAAACGGCCGAGGCTAGAACTCCGGCCACACCTTCACGAGGCAGCCGTGTTGACCATTACACCATTGAGCTCACATTAGACACGACCGGAAATCCTAATCACGGGGTTACCAAACGGAGTTAACACGACAGCTACGTTCTCCTCTCGAGACGATCGGACAAACTGATCATTACTCACCAGCGAAAGTGGTTGGGCGTTTATTTAGCCGTTTGATGATTATTAGTGTTGGTGTCAGCAACTGTGACCAGGCAGAGTAAAAGGCCTCAGTGATATCTGGTTATCAGCGGAATTTCCCAAGTCGACCTAACAGCCAGGCTAACAAAAGCAACAGCTCAGACCAAACGAGTTAAAATTAGGCTGACGATTGTCGGCGTTTTCGGTTGAGACATTCATTCGAGAACATCTGTAATCGTACCACGCGACGCAGGGGAAACTTGGAATCCGAATTCTGTTAGGGTGATTATCGTAATTATGGAAATCCATAGGGCTGGGAAGGAGCTGTGGGAAAATTTAGGCAAAGTTTTGCGTGTTTAAGGCTCTAGTGTGCGTCACTTAAATATACCTGAAGCGATGGAAAGTATTGGCGTCTTCTTTAGGTGATTTCGTGTCAGTGGATAAGACAACATCGCACTCATTCGCCTGATTATTTAGACCAGGTAACCAGTGATGATTAGTCCAGGTGTGCGACTCGTGGTGTCGGAATTCACACACAACGTCCATTTTACTACACCTGCCTGAACTTAATGTTAAACAACGCACACGATTAGTGACATTCAACTGTTTTGTAAGCGAGACAGAAGTGCTCCAGGAAGATGAGCGTACTGTGATTAAACTGTCCTGTTTTGAAGGCCGATAGAAGGACACTATTCGTGCTCTCTCAAACAATTTTCGTTTTCCTGCCGGTCTGCCTTCGCAGTTTCTACGTCGTTAACATTTTTGTGATTGGTACAGTTTCTGATAGTTATTTGCACAGCCTAACGATCAGAGGATTTTTTAGCATAACCTGTCAACAAGCTGTTATGTGGTAATATCAGATTCACTCAGACAGTTTCATGTCTAGTAATATGAGTACTCGATCGACTCACCTTACCTATTTGCTAACTCATCTACTTATATTAACTTACGCTGACTGGCACTCGAGTGAGTAAACAGTACCCGCATAATATTCATTTGTGTATTGAGGTCAAAAGTATCAGGCAACGGTCACCAGAACCGTCTGGGAGACAGTGCTTAATTGTAATTGCACGGGCATCTCATTAAGCCTTCCCATCTCAATATCACTGGACGAGATGATCACAAGTATTTAAACATACGTTATTCGAGTCGTGAAAAACAAAGGCAAAAAACAATTCAAAACTGTTTATCACGTCCTGGTACTGATGGATACTGACAAAAATCGGCGGACCACTGTTTTTCTCAAATCTATATAAAATACTCTGGAAACCAAAATATACCATTTCTCATGTGTGCTGACTCAAATGGATGAGGAAGATTCTTTCACCATATCATGAAGGATGAGAAGAAATCGACCAAGATAGAGGCAGCTTCATGGCATGGGACGTGTCTGATCTGTTATTGTCTACAATCTCAACGAACTTTAGATTTTGCGTCATTTTCAGATAGCAGATTGAACGAAGCGTGTCGGCACTGGTAGCCATCTTGTGATTGTTTCATGAGGGCACTCTGGGTAAACCGCATTCCAGCCAGGCACAATCAGATGAGATTGTGCTCCTTGATATGACTATCCGATTGTCTTGATGTACAACTAGTATATCTGCATTCGTCATTACAAATGTCACTATATTGTTAGTGCTGACTGAGTGTCCGAAATGACCGATTTCTTACTCGTCGGGGTGGACATCTATCTGCTTTTCCCAAGGGACGTGGCCAGTGCAAAGTTGTAGAACCGACAGGCTGTACGTGGAAGTAACTGTCTGTTTACATTTAATTCGTCAACTATAACAACCTTGCTTCTTCTCAACGAGTTTTGACTGCTTGCAATTCGGGAGAAGCTTCTGAAGTGCAATTACTACCATCATTAGGATTATTTTGTGGCAGTTGTACTTGTAAACAACAAAATCGTGGTGATTTCGCTCTCATTTTCTATGGCACGTGATTTATTAGTGCGCTGAGTTCAGACTTTTGTGCAGTAACTTCAGATATGTTTCTGGATTGAGAGTGATGAAATTACGGTTGCCGAACCGGTTGTAAAATTCCCCGTTAAAATGATACTTCAGTCTGTATATCGGGTGAGATAAATAAGAGATGTTTAACGCAGATTCTTGTAGGGTGTCAATGATAACTTGAGATTTTCTGTGTTCCATTGATTTTTAAACATGCCTTATGGACATCTACGATTAGTTGTGTAGAGGTACTGTTTGAAAAATTCGCGCAGTATCTTATATTGTTTTAGATATTCCGTAAGTTTGAACGTGTGTGAAGTTTCGGTGTACAATGATTTTCGACTAATTTCCATTTGGTTCTTTCGTCATCTGACGTAGTTATTCACATTTTTAAACCCCGGAAAAATGGTTTAGCGAATTGCTTCGCAGAGTTTTTCTAACTCACCATGCTCTCACACAACTGGCCAATTTTCGAAGTGTCAATAAACACTTCACTATGTAAAGACTGCCTGTTAAGTCGTCATTCGACACTGTCAGACTACTGTTTTCACCACTCGGCTGATTTGACTCACTGATTGTGACGCGTACACTTGTTGGATGTAGTTTAGGTTGATTCGTCTCTTGAAGTGAGTGCCACTGTATTCATGTATTTGTGAGTGTGCCCTCCCAAATGTGTCATCCATATTGTTGCACGGCAGTGGAACTTAGAAATTGCGCGGTATGTGAGTCGTTTCCATCTGCAAGATCGAAGACGCATCTTGGGTAGTCGGTAGTCAAACACTGGTTCCCGGAACAGACATGATGTTAAATCGGCCTTGTTATCTAAGCCACACCCATCAAACATCTGATGACCGGATTCCGAAACACCTGCTGCATAGGGATTCAGAATCGCGTAGGCGAAATCTTGGTGGTCAAAAGTTGTGACACCAAGATGTTACCCAAGTCAGTTTCTACATTGTTATATCGACAGCAGATCTTCTGGGGGAAGAAATCTTGGATCAGACCGTCTGAATGCGTGCTTTTCGGCTGTTTCCAAAAATTTACTGAGCTGCAGCTATGTCAACTTAACTTCAAAAATGTTGTGTTGGAAGTGAAGGTGCTAGGGGTCGTGGTGATGCGATCATATGGCGTCGAGACGAATGGGACTGCGAGTGCGCTGGCCGTCTTTGATTTTCAGCGTTCTCACGATGTACCGTCAGCGAAAGGATGGAAAGTATGATAGACATTGCTGGGCTAAACTGATTATGTACAAGCGTTTCTGGATCGATATACTTGTCTTTTGTTTCCCATACCTATCACATTAACCTGAATTATACCTTATTTCTGATTCCGGGAGATAAGCCTTCAGGCCAACCGGCACTGGCCGAGTGAGACACAACAACCTCCAGTTACACGGTTATCGGTCTTACACTTTCGGGTTTACATTGGAAACATGGTGTATGAGTCGAACAGTAATTCCAACACAAATCACCTGTAGACACGTTTGGGTGAAGCGTCCTTTGACTTCGATCAACGTGAAGGTTAACCTGAAAACGGATGCAGTCAACAGTTTGGGAATAACAATGCACAACTCATGTGAGTTCTATTCAAATTTCACCAGTAACTTCAAGCACTGACTTCATTTTTTAATAAATATCAATGATGACTAGTGAGTAGTGTGTGAATTCAGTCTTGCCTAATGGGAGGTCAGTGGTGTAGTGGTCAACACGTTTGGCTCATTTCCAAAGGTCTAAACCTGACGTGCCATAAGCATACACTACTCACGAGCTCTAACAAGAGCATAATTCGGATATATTACTTCTATTAAGATGGAACTGACTGATTGCGAGTGATGTTCAATTTCCAGACTAATAGTGGGTTACTTTAAACCCGAAGAAGCGGTTCATTTAAGTGAATTTGTGTATTCGGAAGAGTAAAAAATGTTTGGACCAGTTAAGTAAGTGACCAACATCTAGTTCACCGTTGCGCGTGGCGATGTTAGCGATGGTTAGCAATAGTAGACCTGAGAAACGATGAGCGTCGAATCATCCGAGGTGTAGCCATCAAATATCACCGAAACAAAGTAACTGGATATTACACAGTCTGTCTGAGGTATAGCTGGTGAAGCGATAATTTTTGTTGTTCACCCGGCCCAAACAAAGCTTTAGGAAATCTACAACAGCGTTTAGCATAACGCAGTAGGAGGCTCGATTTGGCGCAG
The DNA here is from genome assembly GCA_008508345.1 of Paragonimus westermani. Taxonomy (NCBI): domain Eukaryota; kingdom Metazoa; phylum Platyhelminthes; class Trematoda; order Plagiorchiida; family Troglotrematidae; genus Paragonimus; species Paragonimus westermani. The sequence continues at coordinate 10,952 of QNGE01006322.1, forward strand.
TTTCCTTCCATCATCTGCAAAATAAACCACGTTATTATTTTACTACGATAACTGTCGTTAATACTGTTGAATTTTTGCTCATCAAGTTTCAGGTTTCTTGAGCTTTTTCATGAGTAACCATAGAAAGTGAACGGATTTCCATTAATAAGCCACATCGAATAATTCGTCAATAGCTGATGGCCCCTGTGGGTAACGAATTAGCCAGAGGTCGCTACATTGCAGTTCACTTACCAGAACAGAAATTAGCACACCAAAAAGACTAATCGGGGCTGCTGTTGTTGATAAACACATTGGGAATAACACAACGTTACGAGCAAGTTGTAATACTCTACGTTTCAACCAACTTGGGTGGCCTTCCTAAAGAGTGCTGTTGCTGTTGCTTTGGTCGGTACAGCAAAAATATACTACAGTCATCTTGGTAAGGAATTGCAATGAATCACCCCCCGGCAGTTCCATGAAGAGATGGGCTCAACAGATTAAGAGCAGAGTCGTTGTATAGAGCACAGACAAGGGTCCAATTATATCCAAATATTTCCATAGATAAGCAATTGTTCAGGCTGTGACATCCAAAATCTGAACGCAAATGACAATTGTCTTTGTACACAGTAGTGAAACCCAATAACTAAACGCATTCAGTTGCTCACCGATCTGAATCGTAACAATCCCATATGTGTTTCGGCTTCAGATGTTCAATCGAATAGGTTAGGTGAGCTTTATTTCATCAGTCAAACGTATAATTATGCGATTAGCTCGACAGTCAACTGGTGTTCTCGTCCACATTGATCCTGTGAAGTTGAACCTCTTGGATGATTTAATCCCTAGATAAAAACATGAATTCGAGCACTGTAAGAAAGAAACGTGAATGAAATTGCCAAAAACTCAGATAAACGTCTCATGTTATATCCACAGACTGGACATATAGTTGTAAATTAAGTTGACTCGCAGGGGATAATTAAACAACTGTTTTCGGGTCACTAAAATAATGAGTCTGTGCGGATTCCTCGAGTTAAAGTTCGGATATACAGATGGTTAAGGCTAACTTCCAGCTTTTTGTCTGAACTGATTTTCATTCCCACTAGTATAAGAAAAATTTCTTACCCACTGAAAAAGTTGAATACGCCGTCTAACCGGTGAGAGAGCGTTCTGAATTGAGTGACAAAATCAAGTTTTCTAAAGTGTTTTTCAGAAATGACCATCAACTCATAAACACGTAAAAAAAATTGCTGGTCGATATTATGGTTGCACACCCAATATATCTTTGAAGTTAAGTTTCCGTACACAAGATATTTGGTTGTTCTGCCCTTTGGTCCACGGTTTCTTCCTCCGACTCATATTCATGACAACAATGAACCTTTCACTAGTGGGTCAACTAAGGGGAGCACATACAACCAAACATGATGACACATGTACACAGTAGTTTAACCTGTGTTCGTTGCCACCGAAGAGACACTGACGGGTCGGTTCACGTTGCGTGTATCTTTTGAAAATGAGAGCTTCCGTTAACTGTCCAGAACGTGAAGGTTCCCTAAGCGTTCACGCGGTGAGTGGATTCAGAAGATATTGCGCCGGTTGTTGAGGCAGATCGCTTAACTTGTTTCCAGTGTGTTCTGTTATTTGATTCTATGGTTTTCTTTTCGTTTTATCGAATTGTGCAGCCGGGCATCCCTGTTTTGATTGTTTTCCGCAGCTAAACTTTGCAGTGAGTGACAATAAACCTTTAACAGGGGGCGTTGAAGTCCGAGTTGTGGTGTAACAACGAAGCTGCCTGAGTGATAGTTCACATTACACAAATCATAGTTATGACGTTTAGAACGGTCTTGTCTCCGGGTGAATCTAAAACACTGAAATAAGGCTCCTGCACAGACATTTCTCCCGATCTCATCAGTCATGATACACGTACTATGATTAATAGACATCTATTAGTTCAGATGAGTGCAGTATGCAAATGATGAATTAGTCTCAATGAAAGTAGAAAACAGGACCACAGATAATCTGGTCAACTTTCGAATCATTTGTTGCTGGTTGGAAAATCCAGGTCGAATGAGGAATCATCAGTATAGACAATATCAAACGATGAAGCACAGACAAATGTGCGGAAGCTAATAGGTAAATTGAGAAAAACTTTAAAAAAAGGGTTGTAGTGTCAGGAAGGTGGCGGATGAAGTGAACTTATGTGAATCGCGTAATTAAAACGCCGAAACAGTAATACCAATATTAGTAACTTAAAACAACGGCATTGACTTAGAACGACCAACACTTAACATCATGATGTTGATAGGCCGACTATCATCTACTTCCGTACGCAGAACGGGTTTATAATAATGTATCACACCGGCGAAAGTCAAATTATGGGTGTTAGTTGGACAGCACAACACCCAAAATGCTTTCTACTCTAGCAAAACGTACCTCGTTTCTTTCATCTATCGCATACTAAATGAGTGAGATTATGAATGAGCTGCCGATGTGCTCTCTTTCGATGAATAGCTGTAAGGAGGCTTTGTTTATTGTGCATCGAGCAATATATCACATACGTTAATATCACGAACATTCCTTGCTAAAGCCAGCAATGTACCTGCTTTCGTTGAAGACTTTCATTATCCATACTCATTATGATTCTGGGTTATGCATTCCAAGGATATCTACTTTGCACGAAAAAAATTGTCGAAGTGGTGCTATTGGTCAAATTACATGCTCTCGCATTAGAAAAACTTCAACGCGGTGTCATCACTGCAGCCAAAGTCTATATTCTTACAGTTGGGTCCCTTGTAAAAAGTGTTTTGAATAACACCCCATTCAGTGGAGTATTGATGGATGATATAGCCATTATAAGGCTGAATAGCCAGCCTAATAAAAATACTTTGCTACAGAACTGTAAGTGTACCTTTGCGCAACTCTCACCACCATATCACAACTCAAGAATAGGCGTCTATGTTTTACAATCAGGCCACATTCGCTTGTCCGCTCGTGTCAGACCTTACACCCCGGTCGTTTCACATAGTCGCTAGTCTGATAGAACATGTGAATATCATCCACCGTGGTCGAAATGTGAAGTGTTTAGACCAGATTTGAGTGTGACTGTTATCCATGTGACCGCCTCAAACCCCTCCGTTAGCTTAAAAGTCTTATTTCAGTTTTGTCGCCGGTTATCCTGTAAACAACTGATGAAGATAAGACTTGTAGCATTAACTACCGACACGTCCAGTATTATTTGAGTTTTCATAATTGATATTTGCTTTCAGAAATCACTGAAACTCCTCTTAAACCAAAGTTGTTCTGATTCATGATGTGGGACAATAAGTGCAAAGCTGTTAATAGTCTGGTATTATACAGTCTGTTCATTAACCGATTTCCTAACCCACTCCGATAATTAATTTGATGTTTGCAAACATGAGTCCAGTGACGGACCGCCGTTTCGATCGCGGGAAACGGACCCGCAACCTCTGAGTAGGTGACATGGTCACAGCTCAGATGCTTATTCACAAGTTCCGGGAGATTTGATTCACCGCGTGAACTGTTCTCCTTCAGCTGTTACGCTTCCTTTTCTCATGGGAAGAAATGGAACAGTTCTGTTTCAGAAGGGGTTGAGTTTGGTTTTTTGCTATTATTTGGTTGTGTTGTGGTTACCTCAAGGTTCAAACCCAGAAAACTTCTAATTTGCTATTTTGTTGTTCCCATCAGTTTACTGCGTAGTTTCGAAGAATTACGTTGTAGGATTAGTAAATGGGTTAGGGATAACAAAAAAAATTCACGAACAAGCTCTAGTAATCTCGGTTACTACTTGCGATCACAATACTGCTGAGGAAGGGCACTCGAGGTGATCAGAATCTACAGTAGTACAACCTGCTTTTAACGTTGTGATATTCTTGATATTTTTATTGATAACATGTCAAACGTGGTTCCCAAAATGTTTTACCTTATTCGCACTAGGTTCGATGTGGCTACCTCATGTTGTAGGTTCATCTTAACTTGGAAATATTAGTGGATACAGTGAATAAATATATGAAAGTCATTTAAGACCAACTAACATGGAGGTTTTCTGGGCACGTTTTGAATTAAAAAATTAAGGCCTAAGATTTACGCTACACTACCGACATCAAAAATCAGTAATGAGGGTAGTTTCGACTATGGTTGAGATAATCAGTAGTGCACAGTCCGTCCCGACTTACCTTCGAACTTCAGAAGAAGTTCACATGGTGTGAACGTGCTGATTTCCACGCAGTTGATTAGTCAAAACCGTAACCTAACTATTTAAAATTAAGCATCTATCCGCCATCACCTGATACTAACCCTGATGGTAATCACTTTTTGTGGAAAGTGCCTGATGAGTAGTGGTACCAGGTACTATCAAGTTGCACATTATTTATGGATGGTCGCAGCTTCCGCATTCAGCTGGACTTTTCAGTTAGTCTGTATCAAAAAGAAACGTTATACCCGAGCTTAACTCTTGTTAGAGCTAGTGAGCATTATAGATCCTTGTCAATAGCGAAACGGGAACTCCGGCCACCCTTACATTTCCACCGTCCGTTTTACCTCACATTAGGCACTATCGAATTACCGTATCTGAACACTGTCGATTGTGAGTAAACAACGGGCCGCTGAACCATCTCGATAGGAAACACGGTTAATGATTGTTGGAATTTCAAGCTAAATACCACTCGTATTTGGTCTCACCTTTCGCATTCAGTTAGACAAGTGTAAGTGCTTTTCAAACTGACTTCGATCAAATCTCCGAAAACTCACCAATGCTCACATTTTTGCCCCAGCAAATGATTAATAGCATTCACGTGAAAGTACATCCCTGCAACCTGATGGTTATTATTAATTGTGAGAGATCCCAAGGTTCTGGTAGTATTGGGTAGGCTGTTGGGCGAAAAAAACTCAGCATAGTTTGCGGCACTCAGCACTGATATCCAAATTAACTAGTGTTGAATATGGGTGAATCACTTTAATTCCATTTTACTTGCGAATCTACACAAACGGATGCAGTTTGCTCTCGTTCGAAAGACCGACACTTCTGTTTTCCGTTCGTTCTTCGTGGTGCTTCACTTAGATATAAAATGAAGTCTAGTTGCCAATAGAGCAGACAGTGTTTCACCGTTCGGTTTCTTTGTCAGTATTTCAGAAATAGTACCAGCAAACTTGTTGGATTCCCTGGAAGTGCGTTATTTACAGCTGAGAACACTGAATGAATTATCTGGTCAAGCCAGTTGACCGATTGCCTCCTCGTTATTTGTCCCGCTTGTGCGTTGACGGCTTCGGTTATTGTCACCCCAGTAGGTAGCACAGTAACTAACCGCATGGCAGAAATTGGGATACCAAACATGGGTAACATATTTGCCCATCAACCAATTTTGAGAAGAACGGCTTATGGGGTTTAAGAAAGCTATAAACAATCATTCCGACATAAACCACGTTTATCCAGTTCACATCTGAAGACATAAACCTTCCGGTTGTCCACGTTCTAAAAGCTTTTGCGTACTGTAATCACCAACACGTTCACAAGCCATACTATATTAATGAAATGACGCTTTCAATCCCAGTAATACGTTATCTCCTGTGCATGTGGTCCATCCTGACCACCGCTAACATGAATAACGCTCGGCGGAACACTGTCCAGCTTAATGGTGGCAACGTACCGTAAACTAATCGAACAGCACAGCTGTTTGCGTTTTTGTTGTCTTTCGTGTCATCCCCTTGCTCGGCATATATCAAAGAGGGAGAAATCGTAAAAAGGAATCAGTTGGCTTCGTTCTAGCTTCAGTCGTTCAGTAGCACTTCCCAAAACATTTCTGTTACTAGGTTTCTTCCTCAGTCCGATAGGTAGCGAATATACTGGACACATGTTGCAAGGCGCGTTGTCTTACTCGGTACCCCCAGCATATGCAGAACATACCCAAGCGCGCACCCAATAACAACAGACAAGAAGTCTACACGTACATATGTATACGCATAGGCACATGTATTTATTCCGGATGGCTGAACTGAGATGCCGTCGGGTGATCAGTGTTAGAGGCAGGTGGTAAAGGCGTCCATCATAGACACCTCATGCGGGCTAGTTCTCTTAAACAGGATGGACGATCACTAGTGTTTGGCAAGAATGCATGTGTGCCGACCAAAAGCAAACGGTTCTGTCGATGGCCAAAGCCGGAGTACAACTGCCGGTCCAGATAAAGATATGTACTGCTGTTAAACCTTAACAGGATCGAAACCCGAATCTAGCGCATCTCTCCTAAGTGGACTAGCCAAAATATGTGACAGGTGAAACAGCAAACTGCAAACGGAGTACAACTTTTGTCACCAACATATCTTAGATCACTCAGCAACGGTGTTCAAACTTGTTCGAAACATTCAATGGTTTTCATGGTTCCGACGAGTTTAAAAAATCATTTTGAGTTGAGCCATTAGAGTTAACAGAATGGTTACATTGTCTCTTACTGAGGTTTTCAAGCAGCCCGGGCACTACGCACAAATCACCATTTCAACACGGTTAGGTGTGATAATTTCGACGTGCATCGTGCGTAGTTCAGGATCAAAAGTGTCATTTTGAACAAAGCAGATAGAAGATGAAAACTGGTAGATGCAAGCATTTCGTATGGACTCATCAGTACCAAACTTACAATAACATGGGTGGGCTTCATTTAAAACAATCGATTTGAGGGGTGGAAAATCAATAAGCGAGTTAGGTTAAGACATTAAGTCCTGGGAAGGGTCATGTTCACGCAGAGTTGTTTCTGAACACAGAGAGCTGGTTTGAGTCGATTAATTGCAACTGCTTCAGCGAACCGTAAGAATCTCGGGTT
>QNGE01006322.1:22031-32871 GCA_008508345.1 Paragonimus westermani
CCTGCCGCGATCGGATCAAGGACAACGTGCGCGACCGGATGAGTCATCGCTCGACTGGATCGGACCAACGGGCGAGGCAGGGCAGGCGAAATACGACAGACGGCCAGATCGGAGGCGTGGTTTTTCCAACATTTAGAGGAACATCTCGACACGATGTTGGAATACGGGCAAGACCAACATTGAGTGGATGGCGGACAGCACGAGCGGCCGGACGAGCCATCGCGCAACGAAATCGGACAAACAGACGAGGAATGGCAAGCGGAAAACCCTCCGATAGAAAGCACCGATCACACACGTAAACCGGTTAGAAGTGCACACGACGTGTGAACCGAAACCTGGGAGTGTTGTGGAATTACGACTCATAAACGAGAGAGCGCGTGTTGCATGTGACTGGCGATTTGGACAATAAAGATTGTGCTTTATTGGACGCCTTCTCGCTACAAGATGTTCGCTTTTCTCATTTGTTCTGTAGATATTTGTTTCGGGTTTAATATTTATATAGCACTACCTAGGGCACTAGAACGTGCCGTGACCGAATATACTAAAGGCTCATGACCTTTGCTTAAGCAGAAAAGCCAAGAATAATATTACCTGTGGATGCACTCTTCAGTGTCTATGTCATTCGGTTGAATGGAAGTTTCTTGTTTGACACTAGTAATGAGTGAATGTGCAGCAGCTGTTAGATACTTGAAAAAGAACAATGAAAAAATGGAAACCGCTATCAGTAAACTTACAATGGACCTAACAGCGACTTCAAGTTTTCCAAGTACATTCAAAAAAAGGCACTAGTAATGTGAATTTTAAAAAGCCCACTCACAGTTTCCAAGGTAAAATTTTGCACACCTGTTCATACAGTTTACCACATAAAAAATATGAGCGTGAGACCACACATTAAAACCAACACATGTTACGCCAATATTCTACGAGGGGATATTTTGCGTCCACCATGAACTCATGTGCACAAACTTAGAAGTGGTTGTGTCTGAGTGATAACAGCCTATTCAGAGGCTGGTATGTTTGTGTTGAAGAAAATGGACTTCGTTTGGAACTAGGTAACGTGCGCCACCTAACCACACCTTCAAGTTGCTAATGTATCTTATGATTCTCTTGATATGAATTCCGGTCGCCATCTCTGACTCAGCCACTTTCTAGAAAAACTATGGCTCGTATTCTGCAGTTGTTCGTCAATCAAACCGTTTCATTCACTTCACAGTTCTTCTGTACATGTAGTTCGCCCCTTGATCTGCAACTTGTGATAGTGCGCAGTAGTTTCGCCAACCATAGTTCATCTATAGTCTAATTGAGTGAATGACAGCTTGATTCGATAGACTCGACTACTCCATCGTAAAGGTTATGGCACCCTTATGTGACCTGTAATTTAGGCCGTATATTTTCGCTATACAGAACTGGAGTCAAGTTACGAAGTTGGACAGATCAGTCGTATTCTCATGCTCTCGGAATATGACGCTGTGAAGAAGTGACTGAAGTTCCGGAGATTTAATATGAGTATCTCTTGATCTAACCACTATCATGAATACTTACTTAGCCTGTTCATACAAGAATAATTAAACAGGCTTGCTAATTCTCCTCGATATAGAAGTCTGTCATTTGTAAAGTGAGGGAAGAAATAGCATACACAAACCTGGTTACTCATATATCGTTTTACTGGCTGCTTCTTGACATCCAAATAGCCTATACCTAACCGTTGCACGCGTTTATTCAGTAGCTCTAATAGCCAGTTTCCTTGTAGGTGATTCTGGTGGTTTATGTTATTGGCAAACACTTGCATGATACCCTGACTGGTGACAAGAGACTTAATGTCTGTTCTGGTAATTTGTTACCAACGGGAAAAAGCTTCCACGCCCAACGACTGATGCGTTTTCCGATAGAACAAACGGTTTAGTTTCATCGCAGTTCCGTTCTCGGTCCGCCAACAACCACTCTTATCCGATGGGTATAAGCGATGAAACCTTCAAAGCTTATGAATACATCTTTGTGTGTGTGTGTGCGCGCGCGTTTGCGTCCATTTGCACGTGACGACCAATAAATTTCACGCGCTCAGGGCGCCAATTCGCCCATCTAGTCGTTTTGTACACCCGCACTAACATCGTAAATCAAGCGATCACCTACAGATAAAATACGGACCGAGTGCACACCAGACTGAACGTCTTGTTTCTTCCAGTCACAACTGAGTTCGTCTGTTTCTTAATCGGACCTATAAAATTAACAGAATCGGGAAGGAATTAACGTCAGTGAGTCCTGCATTAGGAAGTGTTAGAGTGCTGCACCCTACCTATCCATAAGCAACGAACCTTGCCGTTGAAATGCTTCGATAAGATGTATTAACATTGCGTTCTACGTCGATCTGACTTAGATAAATGAATAGTTTTCCAAAGGAACTGATCGAGATCATTGGTCGCCACCGCTTTGAACCGGACTATTAGTTCCCACTCCTCCATTGCTTCTTCTTGGATGGTGAGTAGAACAGAATATTGGATCATAGCCATGAACGGTGCTGACCTAGGGCCGGAATTACACGTATACAGGTAGGCGTAGCTGGTACATTGAAAATCGGCTTTCGTACGTATACATAAATGATGCAGAATCAGGATGAACAAAAACAGTGACATCAGAAGGATCAACAGGATGTGAACTGAAACCATTTTCTTTGAATGGAGTCGATCACCGTAATGATCAGATTACTTTGAATGTGGATACCTTAGTAATGTGAGCATAGGGCAGTTGAAAGGAAAAGTATTGAGACAAACGATTGCGAACCACATAAATACAGTTCATACTGCCCTTAGTACATGCGTTCGGGTGAGGGAATGAATAAAGAAAATAATGAAATAACAGTGAAAACGAAATTAAGATCACGTGATTCTCGGGGGTAACGCTGGCATATGGTAATTATGAAATATCTACTGGCGAGTAGTACGGGATTTAGTTGATTTAAATGAAACATAATTCGAAATGAATCCCGGCTTTCGCATTCAGATGGATTTTTCAATTAGTCTGTTTCGAAAAGTAAAAGACTAGAGCTCGTCAGCAGTGTATTACCCTGCCACAACTGCGATTTGAAATCAAGGCAGTTTTAATGCTCAGCGATGGTGTTGGTAGATTCTGGCGTGAATCGGTGAGACATACCGCTTGGGCAGTCAGTCCGCTGGATAATTTAGTGTATTCCATATGGCAAAGGTTGGACGGGTAACTGAGTCCAAATGTGAAATTTCCGGGGCCTCAGCATGGGTTTGTAACTCAGCTGGTAGAGCACCCGCCACGTTTTGCCATGCTGTTTCATTCGCCGCAGTTCAGGTTTTATGCAACTGACTCATCCAAATCGTGAATTATGCCAGACTACTTCTAAGTGATACAAGTGGAGCAGTTGATTATTTTGGTATAAACAGTTGCTCTTTTTGCTCCACCTGGTGGTAACGAACGGTGTCGTTTAATCGACAACCGCCTGTGAATACAGGGTTTTGTACTCGTAAAGTTTGTGAGAGGTAGTTTTTGATATCACACTGCTTACAAACTCATCATGCAGAGGGTCGTCACGAGGTTGTTCAGTAAATTTTTGGTAAACTTCCTAAATTCTGAAAATATTGATCAAGACTTTGTCCAACACTATGTCTGCATGTTGTCAACAAACATCGAACAGATAGCTCTATAGGGACGTACATGGTCGCCCAATAATCTACTAATTCGTGATGTGTTTATATGTAGAAGGTGAAACGTGAGTAGACAGCGTTTTCCTGTCCATGTGATGGATGAGTAACAGTGGAATCAATGTGGTTCTCAAATGTACGGTTTCAATGGTTTCGTGCATCAACAGCTTACGCGAAATTCTTGCAAGTGTAGAACATTCTGGTATGAGAATTCGGCTCATTTCCCAGGTGAACCAATTGTTACAGACATTAGATAACAAGAAAGGAGCACGAGTGATTGTACGGATTAGAGGGTTGAGGGTCCAAAAGTTAGGCTTAACTGATCCGATAACAAAAATTCCCAGAACTGACGGGCGGTGTAAGACTGAGGAAGCAGTATGGAAACGATATTCACAGCATACTATCGAGCTGTGGCAGAAACGAAGCTATAGTCTAGGGACTGCCTGAAAGGTCCGCGTGAGTGCAAAACCTGTGCTAAGATGTGTGTGGTGTTTTACTTCTGTCAGCCAGACCCTCTACCATTTACCAGTGAAAAGCAAATGGTTCATGATGCAGTGGATAATAACTCGTCATATCGAAAGTTGATGTATCCGTGTAGGGCTTAATTGGGAAAATTTAAAAAAGAAGAAAGAGGAAAACTCGTGGAATGGAAGCGAACAAATCGAAAGCTCATCTATTCCCAACAATCAACAGACAGTCGGCCACATGCAGTCAAACAGATGTTTAGCATCCCCCGGGCATGGGGGCTGAAAGTCACTCCAACTATATGACGTGTGACCACCTTAGAACCCCGTGGCCTGTGTTAAAGAACACCTAGATTCAATCATATCAACCATGTACTAAGCTTCATGTATTCCTTCTTCGCTATACCTTGCGGATCAAACTGAAGAAAAGTGTGAAATATTCACGAAGATGTATTGTCCTGTTTTATTCGTCAGTGCAGCATGTTCAAAAATTGTGATAGGAATTACATTTGATCCGATCGCCTGTTCATTGTACCACGGTCCACGAACACAAAGCTCCTAGTTCGCATTTGCACCTCCGAAATTCCCGGAACAACGGGTAGCAGGGTGACTTCTTGAAAACCAAAGATAAAGCGAGATAGTTCGCCTGTGGTCACTCCTGTCAGCAACAATCAGACATATCAAAAACTGCATACAGTTCGCGATAATGGAATTTTTGGAGTCATCTTGATATACCACGATCAGATAAAAGTTTAGCACTAATCCTAAGAACTGTTATTTTTAAAATGGCTTAGAATTTCATGTACGGTCTAAATGAGTGCCAACGAAACGACTAAATCTAACGGTCATGTCCATAAAAGTTGGATGAATGACATATTATTACAGCTTAAACCTATCAGGCAGGTTAAGTCCTCTGAGAACCGATCCTATTAACCTGAGAAGGTTTTCCTCACTTTTGGCAATAACAGTCAAAACAATAATGCTCTTAAACTTCAGATTATTCTTTGAAAACAGGATAGAACAAATGGAGAAATTAATCAATTAAGAGACTGCTCAATCCACTGAAGTTGTTGGTGTTCGCTGGTAGTTTCCCTTTTATTACCAAACCTGTGTCCATGAAAGATCAGCCTTTTGATTGAGTGCTCTTCACTGCCAAAACTCGAACAAAGCATTGAGTCATTTGAGGAAACAGACTGTCATCGAAGAGGGGTTTTGACAGAACGGTGACTCGGTTGGTAAGCGCTAAGCCATTTGAAGCTGCTTGAGGCTGTGGCCGCAAAACAAAAGCCAACCTGTGTCCCCGATTTGCTTTCAATTATGCTTAATTACTACAGTCAGGTAAGGACATGGTCGGGGAATCTGTATAAATAAGCGCATGCACACAGTCAGACACGCGTGTACACACACGTGAAAAGGACGCAAATCGTTCCTGGCTGCTGTCGTCTCACCTGTCTAACTGAACCCAGACATGAGGGGAGTGAGAACAAAAATCGCCGTTTGCAGTTCGCCCACGGCCAAATAAAACATTGGTCAGCAGATGGATTTGTATGAGGAAGTACACAAGGCGTTCTCCTGGCGCTTAAGCTTCCTTCTAAACCACGACTCTGTGGTAGGAACTTGGGAATCTAGTCGCAGAAACAGCCGAATGCATTAACTGAAACGACCTACGATCTACACTGAAAACAGTTTGGAATATAAATGGTCCAGTGTAATACAGTAGGTTCCTGGTTAACCTGATCACTGGTTCAGCGGAGCAACTAAATATTTGTCAAAAAAACTAACAGTTCAGAATAACATCATTAGTCTAGACTAAATCTGTTTCGTTTACTTGGGCCGTGACTTAGCTTATCAGGGATTGTAGACAGTGTATTTGTTAAACATAGAGGCTGCTGGTGACTAAATCTGTTTCGTTTACTTGGGCCGTGACTTAGCTTATCAGGGATTGTAGACAGTGTATTTGTTAAACATAGAGGCTGCTGGTGACTGAGTTAGCGCATAGCCGCTTAGCTTCGATGGGTTGAGATATAAATTGGACTGTCTCAGAGTTCTGTAACAGAACACCAAGAATATGTGCACTGATGCTGACATTTTTGGCGAAGGTCTCAGGAGATCAGACACGGAACAGAAAAAACTCGTGTTCTTCTATCTCTGGAAATCACTCTTGGCACAACCACTGTGCATCCTATGAATTTGAAAATATCCTATTGGAAGAACTGACAAATAGTAAGCTTGAGATGTTAAAATCTACCGAAAATATCTTCAGCAGTCAAGGAAGACAGCGTAACGGTAAAGTTTTTACAAACAGTGCAGTTTGCCTTCGGCCGTCTGTAAAATGTTAGCCACAGGTCAATGCCAAACCGTTGCACTCACTGTGTTCTTGTTAACTGAGCCTGACAAGTGGGACTGATTGAATTTCCAATCCCCCCTTGTTTGTCTTAAAAAGACCGATTCATGTTACTGTAAAGTTGATAGTGACGAATCAGTGCGAAATGTTTGCATCCATCATTCTTCGTGTTATAGCTGTTCGGAACCGCAGTTGGCCAGAAACTACGACTGTTTCCATGCATGCTCTGATAGGGTGCAGTTGTTGCATATTCATCTACAAGCACCAGGAAATTAGAAAGTGATGAGGGTGTTACATCTCAGTGTGGACAAGTAAACAGTGTTTCCGAATTGAGAAGTAAATTTTATAAGAAGGCATAGAAAGCATCACTTCATGTGTACTGGTGCTACCATTCTCACAGTGTTTTGCAAATCATGAACCAACGGACGTTTACTATAGAAAATTCTGTACATTTTCCCACGTACACTTGGATTCAAGTGTCAAGAATCTGATCATAATGAATCTATGGTGTGCTCGTTCTGCTCGTATTGTCGAACTTTGTGGAAATGGTTTGCACTGGCAGCGAAACCTGGCTGACACTCGGTAATCGTACACAACAGAGTTCGGGGAAACAGCATCAGCCGTGGTGTATGGTTGCGGGGGAGTTCAGATTCAGGACTGTCGACGAACTGAAATCAAATCAGTTGGCAGGACACAGAAGACGTATGGTGAATAGTTAATCTAATTCTATCCACCCACACACAGTTGATGGCTGAAACAATTGACTCGTCCTGGGTGATTCGTGCATTTCATATTCGGCCGAGAGGATCAAACATCTACACCCCAAGTTGGAGGTATTATTGACATGGTGCAGCCGAAGTTCAGTGTTATCATTGCACTCAACAGAATGATCAGATTCAGAGGTGCTATCCCACCTGAGATAGCACAGTCAACCCTTTGATGTTTGAATCTGAAGCTAACGCGATCAGGCGAACGCATACGAGTTAGTAACCAAAGCCTTCGCGTTTGACACAGCTGATCAGATTTCGAGTTAACAATTCTCAATACGTAATGCGGATCTCGCCCACTGTTCGTTCAGCCTCGTTGTACCGGTATATTGAGGTCATATTGGGTCGCACACGCTCACGAAAGAGGAGTCAGATCAATCGCTCGAATGAAGGGAAACAAAGGTGTTGCGGACCTCACCGTCAGCTCCAATCCACAAGTGACTCCAGCAATATGATCAGCCCGGATACGCATGTGTTAACAAAATGCACGTGTGCGTTCATTCGACTACGTGGGGAAACGTCCCCATATTTGCTTTGAGGAGAGTTGCACGCTAATCCGGTCCAGTTTGTTGAGGCCTACCACAGTGGTCTTTTCTGGATTGTTTTGAATGATCTTAACGCTGTACAGGACTCGATCAATACGTCGGACACCCTGGCTCTCAATGCTCTGCGTAGAGTAATCCACTTCGTTTGAAGCTCCCGGAAGACGCATTAATTTTCTGTTGTGCTTTTATCCAAACCGTTATGATTATGTAAGGCTGCAATTTAAGAACTAGTATAACCAATTTATTACGACGGAGCTCGATATTCGCAGGGAGCAAGAGCTTGAGCTAAAATGGAAAAATGTCACTATTTTTAATTCTAAGAGTAAGGTGTTCGTGAAAATGTCTTAGACAACCTCTGGAAATGTCGCCGGTATTAGCTCTTTCATCAGGGAGACATCTGTGCACTGGTCTTTCGGCATATCTTCCTACATGTTATTACACCCTTGGTGAAACTCTTGAGCGCTCTTCTGTGATTCCCGCACTCAGTCCTTCCATAGCCGTCGGATTAGTGGCGCAGGCTAGGGACATTAGGCAAAGGAGGAAAGGTTATTTCGGACTAAACACCACCCACATTTGATCACGGTCGTTACATTCGGATGAGTGTTTCGGCTAGCCCACTTCGAAATGAAGCACCAGACTCGAACTTCGTTCTCATTGAAGCTCATCAGTAGTGCACATCCCTGTCTGAGCCGTAATTTGCACTCCGACCCTCGTGTTTATGTGACTAGCGTATAAGTAACAACCCCAGTAACCTCACACTGGACGTGAGCGATCAATCGAATCCGAACGCTTAACCACAAGCTTTAGTGACTAGTACTTAGATCGCTCGATATGAATTGCCTTGCCGTCTAGCCACTTTCCATTGACTTCATAATTAAGCTTGGTTGTGAAAAGTTTTAACCAATTTACACTACTTTTTCCTACCTTCTGTCTGACTTTTCCACTACGACCAGCAATTCTATTTGCACCGCAACACAAAACCGCTGATCTGACGATGTTACAGCCCACGGTCAGTCGACTTCAACAATCGTTAATGCCTGTTGTCACATTCGATCACATTACAAACCCCCTTCCACAACATTGCCAACGCATGGACAAGCCTTTTCAGTTTGCCAGCGTCCCCTCGCGTAGGTCATTCTGTCTACTACGAGTGGGACATTCAAGTCCCACCTACCCACCCTCCATCGACGACCCAAACGACCACCCGTATGTCCCCTGTGAATGTGTGCTGTCTACCCCAGCGATCGTGTCTGATCACTTGTCTACTCCCTAATCAGACTTGACGGGAGTGGATTAAAGTGGGTGTGTTCAGAACTCAGTGTGGTGTCACGTTTCCCTACCGTTGAATCCGGTGGGACAATACACACCGGTATGCGCACAACGTGAACGCTGCTTTGGAGATATACTGTCTTACTGACCGACCGATGTGTCCGTACGTACATGGAGTGTAAAGTATAGACATTGCTGTCGTATTTGATCTTCTTAACTGCGAATGTTGGCAAACAGGTGAAGAATGGTACCTTTTGGGACACAAGCAACAAATTGCCGTGTACAAAAGGACCGCCCAATGAAACATAACAAACGGTGGTGTCGTTAAATGCTTGCAACAAGTTGGACTATGACGTTACAATGTTTGTTCGATCCTCAGCACGATAATAAGCCGCATGAATCACATTTGTTGCCCCAAAGTCATGTGCGTTTGGTTGCGTGAATTGTCAGCGTCCAATTAACGGAGCGATAGTGGATGGCCGAATCATTGTTTTCTTCACAATTCCCACTGTGTCAATAACAAAGACAGTGGGAGTCGGTTAAAGTTATCAAATCGGTAAAGGTACATTTGTAATACCAGTAGGTTTCCCATCTTAACGCCGGATTGATCACGTGACTATATTAATCACCTCTTTAGGCTTATGCAATTTCCTTCTGTGGTTGTCTTAATTAAAGTGTTGAATGGCTTCCTGACCGAATGACTAACGTTGCTGCTCAGTTAGGTCTACGTCTGTCTTGGCATTGGCTGTTGTGTGACTTGAGAGCGGGAAGACTGGCGGAGTCATGCCTCGCTGTAAATTAGAGACCACCGACTTGGATGCGGAGGCACTGGCTGGTCAAGTAATCAGCCTGGGTACATGTACGGGCAACAAGCTTGTCGTCCGTTGTTTGTAGTTTGTGCTACACTGATGACTTGAATGGGCGCCCGAATGTTTGGATGGACGAAACAGGGCAAAATGTCAGAAATCACAATACAATGCGCAAAACTAAAGGTTTCTCCGGATCAGAGTCTTCAGGTTGATCATACAAGCTGCGGTCTTGGGCGCTCCTACCCTTACTTTGGGTTTAAAAAGGATTAAATGAGCTCATCCACTTTCCACGTAATGTCAAAATAGAAGGCCTGACTGCGAAGGTTACGCATATTTCCACGGCGTTCTCTGTGAACACTAGGGCCCCGTACGGGCCTACCCAGAGGAGTATTTTAGACGCATTACATGGACTGTGACTACTTACTGCAGTAACTGAACGCATGAAGTAAAGTCTGTTAGATCTGTTCTACTGAGTTTTCACTGAGTAGCATGCAGGTTTCATTTTAACGTAGTGCACATAAAGTGTTTTACACCGTTTTCCGATCCAAATGTGCTATGCTCACAAATAAGCCACATAAATGTCCTACCTGGTACTTGAGTTTATTCACAATGACCGCCAGAAGTGTGTGAAGCTTCGTTCTTGTCCATTCTCTTTTAGTGCTTTCCGTATGCTGCACAAACTTGGAGCCACACGTGTCGCCAGTTTATTTTTGTCCTTCAACTGAAGTAAGACTATGGACGGCTCGATATAAGCCAAATAGCTGCCAAGGAAGCCATGATTGATTAGCTCATCTTAATTCAGACAGGTCAAGTTTGTTCTCAGGGTAGTGGAAGTAACGGGCGGCGGATACTTTCAAAAACCCATAGGGAGCCGTAAAGCTGATGCTGAAGAACCTAGCAGTGACGACAGCGAATGACCCTACAACTAACTACAGTCAAAATTTTTGTCCGGAGGGGAACGGGGTGTCTAATGTGGA
>QNGE01006323.1:11108-23893 GCA_008508345.1 Paragonimus westermani
TGTGTAGCTTGACTAAAACAAAAGTAGGTACAAAATCAAAATCATAGAAAATGTACAGATGAATGCGACTATCAAAATATCATTTATTATAATCGCTACACGGTGGTCGATAAATCACACCCACTATGCTGTCTGCTCCTGGTACCATTTTTACTGAGCACCATAGAGTATTTTGCAGCACCACGTCACCATCAGTGAATTCCCTGAGCAAAAGTTGTTGGTTATAGTGAATTGCCACTCCCCCTCCCCTGACTATGCGATCACGACGAAGGGGATACCTCTCTCTCATTTCGAGTTCATTTTCAGATATATGTAGTTGGAACCAGGTTCCAGTTACATCGTCTACACCATGTACGCGGAACATTCTGGTACTCCGGTTACTGAGCACAATTCCCCGAGATAATCGAAGATCACTGTCACTGACCAAAACACACGATATTCTTTCTCGACTGAACATTCTTTAATGCAATCAAAGTGATATTAACAGTTGCCGATGGAGTAAAATGAATCTCCGGCCAACCGATGGAGTGTGGCTTCACTTGTGTAGTCCTATAACAATCGGTGTCGCAGTGCCGACTATTTTTCCCTCTATACCGGCTCTGATTGTTTGCTGGTTCAGCCACTCGGTTCCTCGTTCCAGCTTGAATCATGATACTCGAAAATACCATATACCAATCTTGACCTTAGTACGTAATGGTTGGAAATGTGATTTCTGGCAAAGGCGGGCAATAATTGTATTCATAGAGTTTGGCAACATAACACGCTACACGCTAATACCAAAGGGCAAAAATTATAGTGAAAAAGTCCAAAAGGCAAACTTCGGATTGAAAATCCACTGGAAACCTCACCAAATGTGTTCAGTAGAAAAGGCTCTCTCGAATTGGATTGTTAGGACCATAAAATTGATGCACAATATCTTCTGGATGAATAGCCGCGAAACTCCTCTGCAAAAGAAAATTGTCTGGAGTGGATAGATGATCATCGTAAGCTCTTGACGTCTCATCGTCACGTTTAAGCAGTCAAAATGGGTATGGCCCGATTTGACGAGTGTAGGGGTATTGATAACTTTTCCCACACATTAATTAACTGTTTTTCAGACGGGTGCATTAAACCGAAAGGAATGATCCGTCGCTTCATAAAAATGGGTTTGCTTTTGAGTTCGAAAAAAACTAATTCTATATGCCTACTATCAGAAGATTTGGAACACCGAAGAGGTAAATCGAGCTTTCTTGATTTAAGTGCATCGGGAGGCAATGAATCAGAAATGTCTAGAATGTCATATTTCACGCTAACAATTGGTTGGTCGCGATCAATAACCAAGAGATAGCAAGTGTTAACATCGTACAGAGTATCAGAGGTATCCCTGGGTGAATCATTTGTTTCCTGATTGGTATTTCCACTTTTCTGTCAAGCAGCTAATCAAATGGTCTTGTAGTGGTGAATGGACTTTGCCCTCCACGACTGCGTTTCCCACTGCGTTTTTTGAGTCAGCCACGCACAAAGGACGTACGTACCAGTACAAGCGCAAAGCAAAGCGCTTTGAATCCCATCATTTTTTAGCGTTTTCCCATCGGAAATTTCCAAGCCTTAGATCTTTGTGCTGCTTGGGCTCTATCACTTTTCACGTAGTCTCGAAAATTAACCGATCAAAATGCAATTGAGGGGAAAATGCTGGAAAGCCGCACTTATTCAGGGAAATTTTTATATACTATGCACATTATGTAATGGGTTAATGGATACACACATTGTGAGCATTCTGTTCATCAAGATACGTAATCCATTTTGTTTCCTGAAACAATAGGGATGCTGCCATGTGTCCACAGGCGTATCAGACTGACGTTTCCACTCGGTTGTGTATTCAGTTTGCATGGAACGTTTGTCCCGTGCGTAATGTAACTACCGCCTTGCAGTATTCACGAGGCACTTTGTCAGGGGTGACTGTGTACTTCGTCCCCTCGCGTACCTGATCTAGTTACACAACGGATTTGGCATACATGGCGGTGGAACACTAACTACATTAGTTTTTGATCAATTTCTTGTAACTGGGTTACTGACGTCAGTGGTAATGGCAAAGACTGTATCTTTTTGTTTGCTAATCGCGATATCTAGTCAGCTCATCCATTCTATAGCAAGGCGTCGTAGGTTCGGTTGTACACCGATGCTGTGAAACAGCTTCTCGGTAGTGCGTCAAGTACGATTTTCTACCGCCCGAAACAGCTAAAACTGATGAACGCAACTCGTGGTATTCAGCTTTGATAACCGTTTCCTCCAAGCCACCTCCCGCAAGCAATGGTGTTCAAGGTAGTGTTTCACAACTGCCTCCTTTATGGATGATAGATTACAAACCACACGTGGTGCAACTTTAGTGCGTACGTGCACTAAGTTAACGTTTCCTCAAGTGTACGCAGAAATACCAGACGCGAAATGAAAATACAAATAATTGCGAGACCGGAAATATATTATGCGATAATTACAAATGGTCTTGATCAGCGCCAGGCGACACCGATACACGAAACAGCTAAGGAGGATAAGGATCCGACCGTCGAGCGCGCGAGCAAGCCGGAAAAAGCGTGTGTCGTGCTTGGCGCGCATACGCCGACAAGCATGCCAACAAACAAACGCGACCTCATGCATCAGGCAGACGGCAGGCGAAGATCCTTAAGGTCCTATGTACAAAGTGAGCTAAGATTTTAGGAAGGATTTTGCACATCGTACAGCAGGCAGACCGGTGGTATCTCCAGGTCACTACACAGCCCCCCTCCAGAAGGGTACTGCGAACGCAACCCGTCGATCTACGTGAGGACTAACTGTGGCCAGCCACCCTTGGCCTAGTCTAGTTCATGCTGCACCAGTCTGCGGTTGGTACTGCAATTCCTAGACGCCGCAGGTGGAGGAGTACTAGTGCCAACAGTTCCTAGCGAGCTTCTACTCGAGTGTCCTCTCTTAAGGTGTCGAAACGAACGGGGGAATTCAGAATTCGCATGTCGTGGTCCTGGGGGTAAACGTTGTGGTCGCATAGCAGTATTCGCGTTGCGAAGTTCGATCGGCTCAGGACGTAACCACGTGCACGGAAATAAAAAGCGATATCGGTAAGGTTGGGCACATGTACAAATGATAAACTTACCTGGCGAACATAAGTACGCGTCGAAACGCTTTTTTTGTTTTCAAAAAAGAGGTTTGAGGTTTTTATTTGTTTTCGAAAGCTTTTGCGAGTTTTTTGTTTTTCTTTTCGTAGTGCTGAAATAAAACAGGACCTAACGAGTCCTAGTCATCTACCAGACGTTTAGGCCAATGCACCCTACGACCCGAACGTGTTACGGTAGGTGCTGGCGTAGTCGGCGACGTTGTGTTCGAAGATGAGGCGCTCGGACAAGGCTGTTCAAAGGCTGTTGCATGCCTGGCCGCAGGATACGGAGGAGCATTGGAGGCTTCCTCAGTCCTTTCAAAGTAGGCAGGCCTCAGGCGGTCGATGCTAACGGTGTCCCGAGTACCCTGGCGCTCGAGTACGTAGAAGCGGTCCTTCCGTTGAAGTACCTTGAATGGACCTTCGTAAGGTCGCTCGAGAGGGCGTCGTGAACCATCCACGCGAACAAACACGTGTGTGCAGTCGTGGAGGTCTTTGGGAACAAACACTTTGCGGTTTTGTTCTCGAGTGTCCGTGACGCGGAGGCGGCGCATATGCGAAGCAAGTTGCTTGGCGTAGGAAGCATCGTATCGGAGTGCGTCTGTGGCGGACGAGAAGTAATCACCAGGAAGACGCAGCGGTTGGCCATAAAGGAGTTCGGCGCTGGAAACGTGAAGGTCGGCCTTGAGGGCCGCGCGGATGCCGAGTAAAACCATTGGCAAGGCTTCCGTCCAACGGACTGCATCGACGGCGGCAAGGGCTGCTTTTAGTTGTCGATGAAAGCGTTCGACCATGCCGTTCGCAGCCGGATGGTATGCCGTAGTCCGTGTGCGATGACATCCAAGTGCGTTCAACGTCTCCGCAAAAGAACCGCTTTCGAACTGGGGGCCGCGGTCGGTTTTAACCGTGGCCGGGCAACCGTGAGATGCAACCCAACGCTCAACAAATGCGCGTGTTACGGTCTCCGAGCGGACATCGGGTAAAGGGACGGCCTCTGGCCATCGCGTAAAACGGTCTACCATCGTCAAGATATAGGTCATGCCATTCGAAGGTGGCAAAGGACCTACAATATCTATGTGAAGATGCGCGAGTCGAGAGGTGATCGAAGGGTATCGGCCAATCGGGGCCAACACGTGGCGGTGTACCTTAGCTTGTTGACAAGCTAGGCAAGATCGCGCCCATGTGCGAAGATCCTTTTGCATACCGGGCCAGACGTACCTATCGGAAACAAGTTTGGCCGTAGCCCGGATGCCAGGATGAGCAGTGTTGTGTAGCGTGTCAAACACGCGACGTCGTAAGGCTGGAGGTACGACTGGGCGAGGGTGTCCAGCGGAGGTATCGCATAAAATCGTTGCCGGTGCTGTAGTGGAAGATCCGCGAGGCGCAATGACGAATGCTGGCAGGAAGTGTGGAGATCGTTTCCCGCACGTTGTGCGTCAGCCATAGCTGACAAGTCGATAATGTCGTGGCCAACAAGTGCTGATACGCATGACAGAGCGTCAGCCATAACGTTGTCATTGCCAGGGACGTGTCGTACGTCCGTAGGGAACTACGAGATGAAATCAGGGTGGCGCACTTCGCGGGGCGAACGGCGTTCAGGACAATTGCGGAAGGCGTATAACAACGGTTTGTGGTCAGTGAAGATCACAAATTGGAGGCCTTCGAGTGCGTATCGAAAGTGACGAAGGGCCGAGTAAATTGCTAGTAACTCACAACCGAACGTGCTGTACCCCGCTTCGGCGGGTGACAGGCGTCTGGAGAAAAATGAAAGCGGTCTCCGCGTGCCATCGACAAATTGTTGGAGTACGGCACCAACAGCTATGTCGGAAGCGCCTACAGCTATGCTCGTGGTGGCGTTAGCGTCGAAATGGTGAAGCATCACTGCGTCGGCTAGCGCGTCTTTGGTGCGATCGAACGAATCGACAGCTGCTACTGACAACTGGACGTTTCCGTTGGAACGGCCACGGAGTAATTCAGTCAGAGGCTGCATGAGTTTCGCGCAATGCGGAATAGAACGGCGGTAAGAGTTGACCATACCGTTGAAACGACGGACAGCAGCGAGCGTTGTAGGTCGTGGAAAGTCGCGAATCGCTTGTATACTGTCAGTCAGCGGCCGGATGCCGTGCCGATCGACATGACGCCCTAAGAACTCGACTGCTGGTTGACCAAAATGCAGTTATCGGCGTTTACATTGACGTTATACGCTGCAAATCGTTCGAAGAACAATCGCAGATGATTCTGGTGCACTTCTTCGGATGCGCACGCCACCAAAAGAGCATCGATGTAGGAATGGACAAAGTTGAAACCCCTTGTGACGTCGTCGATAAATCGATGACGTCGTCGATAAATCGTTGAAACGTTTGAGTGGCGTTCCAGAGACCAAACTGCATGCGCAGAAATTCGAACAAGCTAAATGACGTAAGTACCGCAGTTTTGTTAACGTCGTCTGCGGCAACTGGGATCTGGTGGTAGGCACGAACCAGATAGAGCTTCGAGAACACACGAGTGCCTTTCAGGCTAGTCATGATGTCCTGTATATGCGGAATGGGGTACCTGCCCGGTACCGTGACGTTGTTAAGCGTGCGATAATCTCCACATTGGCGCCAGTCTTCTGACTTTTTCGGCACCATATGAAGAGGCGAAGCCCAGGGATTATCCGACGGGCGAATGATGCCAAGCTCAAGCATGTGTTCGAACTCGGTGCGCGCTATCTTCAGCTTATCTGGTGTTAAACGGCAGGCTTTATCAAACACCGGCGGGCCAGTGGTGACGATGTGATCCTGCGTTGCACCAGTCACTGGCGGCTGCGAGGTCGGTTGTCTGAAGACGGTCGGACATTGTTCGACAAGAGAAGCGTGAGTGCTTGTGATAACCGGGCGATACATGGGACTGATTAGAACCGCGTTGGTTAAAGTCCCAGTAACAGACAAGTTCGTTTTGCGGTCGACTAGCCGGCGGTGTCGTGTGTCGACTAACAGGTTGAAGTGCTCGAGAAAATCGATGCCGATGATTGGCATTTGAACGTCTGCTACGGTGAAAAGCCATCGAAAAGTGCGGCGAAGGCCTCAGTTCAGTGTGTGAGAACGCTGGCCATAAACGGTAATAGGCGTACCGTCTGCTGCACGTAAGGTTGATTGCGCCTGCGTAAGCCGCTCGCGAGAATTCGGTGGGAGAAGGCTTATCTCCGCACCAGTGTCGATGTGGTAGCGAACTCCCGACTCGCGGTCTCGAATGAAATACAGGCGACTTCGGGAGCTAGCAATGTCGGTCGCCGCGACGTGCTGGCGGGCTAGTTTCTCTGGTCCTTTTTGGAGAAGGAGCAGGGGCTGCGGCAGAATCGAGCACGGATACCAAATTGCTGGTGGTACCAGCAGTGGTCGTGGTTGGCACTTCTTGTGTGCATTCGTCGTTTCCTAGAAGTGGACCGGGCGGCTCTTTTGTTAGGCTTGCGTGAGAGTGAATGCGGGCGCGAGCTTCGAGTGCTGAGCGCCTGGATCTGGCGTGTGAGTTCGTTCGCACGGTCGGTCAGGAGTGCCAGTGGTTCCGGCGCTGGTTCGGATACTTGGGAGACCTGTTTTCCGTATGTCTCCCAGGTACGATCGGCGGTATCAGTCCATTGCGACAGGGCAGCTTGAGGGTTGGCGCTAAGGATATCTTGCATATCCCTGGGGAGTGGCTGGATCCATATCTCACCCAACAATGACTCCTCGAGCTGAGTCGAGCCTGCGAGGCGTTGCATGTGGCGTAGAAGCTGTTGAGGCTTCCGGTCGCCTAACTCGGTGAAACTCAGCAGTTGGGCAAAGCGTTGACAGTCCGAAAGGCTAATGCGCTCGATAATGGCTTCCTTAAGCTGCTCATATGGTTTAACGGAGTCTGGAAGCTCCAAGATATCGTCCACCTCGTCTACGACATGAGGCGGAAGAGCAGCAACCACATCGTGGAACTTTGTTAGTTCCGTGGTGATGTTTCTCAGCGCAAAAGTGGCTTCTAACTGTGCAAACCAGCTTCGAGGACTGTTCTCCCTGAAAGGTGCGATCAAGACCGGAAAAGCACTGACGAAAACGTCTGGCGATTCAAAAACGCGTTCTTGCATACTTTCGACTGCAGCAGAGATTAAATTGAATGAACAAATGAAAAAGTAGCGTTAATCTACGTCAGACAAACAAAATATACTTGCTAAAAACATGAAAATGTACGGGCTCACCAGTTTTAATGCGTACGTGCACCAAATTAACGTTTCCTCAGATGTACGCGGAAATACCAGACGCGAAATGAAAACACAAATAATTGCGAGACCGAAAATATATTATGCGGTAATTACAAATGGTCTCGATCAGCGCTAGGTGAAACCGATACGCGAAACAGCTAGGGATGATAAGGATCCGACCGTCGGGCGCGCGAGCAAGCCGGAAAAAGCGTGTGTCGCGCTTCGCGCGCATAGGCCGACAAGCATGCCAACAAACAAACGCGACCTCATGCATCAGGTAGACGGCGGGCAAAGATCCTTAAGGTCCTGTGTACAATGTGAGCTAAGATTTTAGAAAGGATTTTGCACATCGTATAGCAGGCAGACCGGGAGGTATCTCCAGGTCACTACAACGGTACCGAAAAGATTGATCCTACAGTTAGGCACGCGGAAACAAACGGTGACCTAAAAGTGAGTTTATTACAAGAGAAAGGAATTAATCCATGTAAACTTTACACTCGAAACATTCATATAACCACTATGTAACGAATACGATGAACTCATGTCACCATGGTAGTGACAGGTTGACTATTAGTTGCTCCTGTACACACACAGTGTATCGCAACGGTCTCAGCAAAAGTTAAAGAGTGTTTATTGATCGGGCGATGGAACACACAAAATTCCTTCTCCGACTGAATTTCAAGTCCGTTCCTCTCAAATATCGTTTGGTAGTGTAACGCGCAACCTAAACCTGCGTGCGCGCACTGATTGAATGTGAGTTGTGCAACGGGGCGTGCTGCCGTGTTGTCGGTGGCGCTTTAGCTTTCGTTTGTGTAAGTCGTGTGTATGGCTTACTGGGCCCTCGGTTCATGCTTGTTCGTATTTTTCTTCCTCTACTTTTGTTGGATCCCCCACTTCGGAAGAACGCTGCTTTCCGGTGTCTCCGCATTGCCTCGAATTCGGTCCACGGACAGTCTGAGCGGAAGCTGCTGGCCTGCACGTTACAGTAGAGGATTGTGTATCGCCTTTTTTCTTGTGCATCATTCATTTGGAAATGTGTCCCAAGCGTTCTCAACGTTCGGCCGATGTTTCTTACTCAGGTGAAAGTGAATTTTGAAACACTGTGTTTCATTCAATAACTTCACCGGCGCAGAAAGATATGTTGCGATATGTTAACATTTCATTTACTCTCATCAGTCGCAAACAATAAACATGCAAGTTATATATGACAGACAATTAGGGATAGACAGGGTTTGGACACGCATACAATCAGACCACGTATTATGCCATCACTACCACGGCAACCCTATAGGTTGCTTCACCCACTTTTGTGCACATGGCGCCGGCTGGTAAACTCTAATCGGCATAGCTTCGCTAAAGGCCAGTAGCTTCGGGTTCTGCTGACGTAACAATGGACCAGTGTAATCAGCTCAAAAGAAAGATTTATTTTTATTTCTGCAATTCAAAAACAATCATCTGGCAAACAACATCAAGCACAAACCGAAGTTTATCCTAACCCTTACGTATACGGCTGCCCAATAACGCTTGGTTCAAACCACCAAAAGACTCGTTCTACGCAATCGCGAACGCAGTCGGTCTGACTATTCTGTCTCCCACGTTGTCTATCGGTTAACTTGCAGTTGCGGTGACGTTTACATAGGCAGAACAGACCGACGGCTATCTCAGTATGTGGCCGAACACGTTCCAAACGGGCTAAAACAGCGCACAACACAACGAATGGTAACCGGTGAGTCGGTCACTCGAAGCCCCGCATCGTCGACTGCCAGACACTTCATGAGAACAGGTCACCAGGTCGTCCCACTCAACTCTTTCAAAATATTGTTACGTCAGCAGAACCCGAAGCTACTGGCCTTTAGCGAAGCTATGCCGATTAGAGCTTACCAGCCGGCGCCATGTGCACAAAAGTGGGTGAAGCAACCTATAGGGTTGCCGTGGTAGTGATGGCATAATACGTGGTCTGATTGTATGCGTGTCCAAACCCTGTCTATCCCTAATTGTCTGTCATATATAACTTGCATGTTTATTGTTTGCGACTGATGAGAACAAACGAAATGTTAACATATTGCAACATATATTCTTTCTGCGCTAAACAAGTTAATTTATGAATAATATTGGATACAGCGACTGCAGGACAGCCGTGTCCTCTGGTTCATGTCTTAATTCTGCCGCGTTGTGCGCAGCTGTGAGACCACATTTTAGTCCACGTTGGATGAGAGTGTTTACATCCCCACCCTTGCATGGCAGCTCTAAATCCACCGGTTTGTGGGTGTATAGTCAATCGGTGTGTTAGTAAAACTCACTAAGTCCAGGGAAAGGTCAAGTTTACAGACAATTGTTTCTGAACACACAGGGTCGGCTTCAGTCGATTGATCGTGACCGCCCCCACCAAACCGCAAGAATCTTGGATGGGAGTGCCATAATAAGATTCTGAATACACAACCTGGGTCGATAACGCAACTACTGGTCAGGATGTGTCTTGCAGCTGTGGACGCTGGTTGCTTCCGTGTTTCAACGAGGTTGTCGTTCTTCTGTAATACGGAGCTCTGAACCCACTTAGGCAAATGCTCCTTCACTCTGGAGATCAAAGAGCTCTCCGTTCTGCCTATGACTTTCTTTGCAGTCACCTGTAAATTGGTAGACAGTGTGGGGCGGTACCGATGGGCTGATCCCTGATTGAATAGACAAACAGCTTATGGGTCCGAGCTAATACGCAGAATTCCGCTGCTTTAATCGAATTCACTAGTCTGCGTTGTTTGATACAGGTTATAAATGGCGATTCCATATGACCCTTTTTCTCACTGTGGCCACCTGTTCGAAAGTGAGTTCATTCTACTGTGCTTTTCTATGGATCTTTTCGAATATCCATTAAGTTGTGATCAAGTCTAATCCCTTCGCAAGACCATCTTGTGTACAGATTCGTCCTGTGTGTGTGAACAGTGTATTCAATAGTGCGCGTTTGTGATGGACCGGTGTGAAATTACTGAAGTTCAGGTATCGAACAAATCATGTGGATTTCCCATAGACGGCTCGTTTGATAAAACCATCTTCCCGGTGAATAATGAGCATGCCTAGAAACAGCAAACAATCGTCGACCTCAAATTCACATGTTACCTTCAGGTTGGGATAACAACTATCTAAGCCTCTCACTAGCTTGTCTGTTGCCTATTTGGAACGAGTGAATACCAGTGGGTCATCAATGTAGCGCTTGTGGTGTGCCAGACTTGCTATGTTTGTGGCTGACTCCTACTCAATCCTTAACGTGGAAAATGTCTGTCAAGATGGGTCCTAGTGGATTTGCCGTGGCTACTGCATCTGTTTGACGGAAGCACCAATCAACAACGTTTTCAGTTAATAATGATACAATTTCCCCCAGAATATCACTAGGTAGAGGTATAGCAGTGTGGCTGGTTGCAACGAGCTCCCGACCGTTGGGTATAAGAAACCGCTTCATGTTATTTGTA
Organism: Paragonimus westermani; assembly: GCA_008508345.1. Lineage (NCBI taxonomy): Eukaryota > Metazoa > Platyhelminthes > Trematoda > Plagiorchiida > Troglotrematidae > Paragonimus > Paragonimus westermani. Next base: position 21,901 of record QNGE01006323.1, read on the forward strand.
TACTTGGTACTGACGAGTCAATACGAAATGTCTGCATCTACCGGTTTCCGTTGTCTAACTGTTTTGTTTAGTCTCCCTCGAATCTCGTTTGCTTCTCTTTTCACGTTAACTCATTGACATCCCCACAAATTCATTCGTCCGAACGTTACGACTGCTATCTGCAGTCTGCGAACCTCATCAGCTCTGCCTTGATTATTTTGTATGGTAAAGGCTTGCTATATATATATATATATATATATATATATATATATATATATAAAACGCGCTCAATCGCTCGACCCAACACCGTAAAGGAGAAGAGACGCGGCAACTGTTTACTGGAAGAGTGAGTCAGGGCTTTAAATTTATAAGTCGAACTGATTACTGTGAATGACCGACAAGACGCGGAGCAAATCCAGTGAGACGTTCACACATGGCAGTCAGACGCAGAGCGAATCAAATGGTATGCTCATATTTGGCAGTCAGGGCGTCAGACCAAATGTTACGGGGGTAACAGAACGCAATCACGAGAAAGCATTCCAGGTGGCGCACAGGCGTTCGGTTGCACGGCTGAAGTCTGGTTGGCCAAATGGAACCACACCATCACGCACGACCGTACCATCCGAACTGGGTCGATCGTCCGATAGGGGATGATGTTCCCTGACTGGTTCGTTAGGGGTTGCACCACCCAACATGTTTGCCGACCTTGTAATCCAGTTTTTTACTAATAAAAGTTTGTCATGATGTTCTCCTGAGTCGAGACTCAGGTCGCACAATGAAATGCCTATTTCTGACAGGGATGAGCCAACGGGGATCGACTATGTTCATCTACGTTGTTAGTGTATTACGAAGTTACACACTGGACTATATCGCATTCATCATGGAATAAGATTTGAGTTTCCGGTTCCATTGACTGTTGTCATTTATAACCTTCTCTTCGTTGTGCTGCATTTTTGTACACGAACAAGGTTGTTGTCGGGAAGCATGGCCTTGATGGAATTGACTTTATTGTTTACAAATGGTTAATCTTACGCTGTTTTTCGAAACAGCATCAAGACGTGCATGATGAACGGGCTGAGACTACATTTTCAGGCTCGATTGAATGAAAGTTTTTCGGTGACTTCAGAATTTGGGTTCCACCAAAACATGTGAACATCCTTTTTACAACGATGCGGTGTAGTGGTTTAGCTGTGCATAGCACTTACTCGTCGAAAGTTGCTGACTAAACCGAATACGAGCTGAATAGTAAATAGGGAGTGCATCAGTTCCCAAGATAAAAACTATCTACTAAGCACAACTTTAGAGTTCTCCAGAATGTTTACTGTTGAAATTGTCAGAACTTTAATTGCATGAAAACCACTACTGTCAGGAGAGAGCACGGTCCACCGGCTATGCTGCTTTGGAGATGACTGCTCAAGTACACCTCATCAACAGTGATATTTGGAAAGGCTAAAAGGAAGCCAGATATTTAGATGATTAGGTTGCGTAAAAATTACGTTTTGTTGCCTCAACTAAGTGTGGCTGATGCTGACCGACGAAAGTGGACTTCAAAGGAAGTTTGGACGGGAACTTGGTCGTGATGTAGGTCGCCAGAGGTCTACAGCCATTGCGTCAACATTGGCTACACTCCTGTATAGGGATTCCTTCAGGATAGCTAGTACTGATAAATAAATTTGAACGAAAAATTATATCGACAAATAGTCTTGTCGGCTTTCGTTACTTAATAGGAGGCTTAGTTCTGCTCAGCATTCTTATGCCCAGGCTGTGATGAAACGGCCACCACCCCCCAAGAGGGCTCACAGAACTACACCGCCAGTTGCACAACCCTCCTCATTACTGAGGCTACTTTCCCAAGCTTTCCCTCGTGCACTTCTGTCTCTTTTTGCACCCAGCCAAACGAAGAAGTAGCCTTAAAGTGCGTGTACACCAACTGTCTGAGCCTTCTGAACAAACTACCAGAAATCAGACAGCTGGTCCACGACACTAGCCCTCACATTCTTGCATTAACAGAGAC
>QNGE01006324.1:0-24949 GCA_008508345.1 Paragonimus westermani
TTGAAGGCACCTATATTAATTTGCGTTCTAGCTCGAAGCACATGGCGAGAGAGGTGTGGGACTGAGTGGCGATAGCGAGCTGGGACTTATCGGCACAGTGTTACTATGGTTAGTTATATCTGTTGTGGAAACTGCAGTGAAATTGTCCTAATTGGAGGTCGAGAGGGGCCTGCGAGCTAAATTTGATAGGAGAGTGAGGGAGGGGTCAGCAGTAGCACGTTTTCGCCTGTCCACCCTGCCGTATGCAGCAGATAGGACGACCCGGTTTATACTGCGAAAAGGCCGATGCAGTATGGGATTTTTGTTTTTGTCAGGATTTGTGGTTGTGTGTAGGCTGAGATGCTGCCAGGACGCCCAGACTTAGACAGGAGAACGATTAGGGTTCTCAACTAAAGCGTTTGGCTCAATAGCCTGTACCGCAAGGCAGCGTGTGGATGGCGGTGTACCAGAAATGGTACGTTTTTCGGGAAGAGATGCCAACCATCTTTCAACCCCTAACCTGGAGGACTAGGAGACTGTGGTTTGTCATTCCTTTACCTGTTGGTCTGCCTGGTATGAGTAACTCTGTCCAGTTTAGCCCAGCAGGTCATCGAGATGCGCGAGCTGTCACACCACGTCAAGGTCCAGTCTCACCGTAACGGACCTTGAGGAATGCGACCGTGGAACGTGTCTTGAGTAACCTTTGTAGAACACCAGTTCTACCTTGTGTAGGAATCCGATTATGTGCTCCTTGTTTTTCTGAAACCGGGCGGGAAATTCTCTCATTAACAATGTCCTACTTCCAAGCTCAGTAAGTGTTTTCAGAGTGACACAGAGGTAGTGCTGGTGCAAATGTTGGATAAAATGTGTCGATTCCGATGGAGAAACAGCAATTGTTAGAAGAGTCCTAATGATCTGTTTCACTAGGGTTGCGTAATCAAAAAGTGTAGTGACGAATATAACGGAACGTTTAAATGTAGATAGGGTAGCTGTGAATACGGAAATGGAAAATGTTTGGTCATATAATAGACAGGTTTAATAGAGCTGATTGTGCCCCACGTGTTTGCGTCGCTGATTCGCTTGAAGTGACTACCTTCACCGTCCGCTGAGCCGACCCGCTAGCTCTACCAGAGCGATTATTTCAACGGACAATGGTGGTTTCTTACTGGTAGTGCGGACCTAGTGTAAGTACAGAGAGTTGTGCGATAACTCCGACATCAGAGGGTTGATGATGAATGTGGATTGTTCGAGGAACTTTTGGAGTGAAATAGCACATTTTTGGACCATACGTCCCCTTAGTCCTCTGCTCCTTTTAGCGACAGAAACCAGTCCCACTGAGTTTAAAAGATGTCCTAATCTTCTTCTTGGGTAAAACTAAGGAAGAAGAGTAATTATCGGAGTGTCAAGTTACTGGGCTGTGTCATTAATGTTCTGATCAGGATCCCACTCAACCGGTGTAATGTTACTGGCGACCAGTGTACCCGAGAAGCTTTGCGGGATCCGGACGGTAGCCAGTCGATAATTGTTAGGAGTATGAACGTCCTCCGCATGCGTTTCATCAGGGAGCTCGTTTCTGTGAGCCGTGACGCACTTTGGACTGTTTTGGATAAGGTTAGCTACCAAAGTGTGTTCATCAGGTTGATCAAACGCTTGTATTTGTACATGAAGGCGAGGATAAAATCATGTCGAATAAAGATGTTGCTGAGCGCAGAGTTCTCAACGTGGCAGCTGACACCTACATTTCTTATTCAGCCAAACAGTCCTGNGTAACTCTGTCCAGTTTAGCCCAGCAGGTCATCGAGATGCGCGAGCTGTCACACCACGTCAAGGTCCAGTCTCACCGTAACGGACCTTGAGGAATGCGACCGTGGAACGTGTCTTGAGTAACCTTTGTAGAACACCAGTTCTACCTTGTGTAGGAATCCGATTATGTGCTCCTTGTTTTTCTGAAACCGGGCGGGAAATTCTCTCATTAACAATGTCCTACTTCCAAGCTCAGTAAGTGTTTTCAGAGTGACACAGAGGTAGTGCTGGTGCAAATGTTGGATAAAATGTGTCGATTCCGATGGAGAAACAGCAATTGTTAGAAGAGTCCTAATGATCTGTTTCACTAGGGTTGCGTAATCAAAAAGTGTAGTGACGAATATAACGGAACGTTTAAATGTAGATAGGGTAGCTGTGAATACGGAAATGGAAAATGTTTGGTCATATAATAGACAGGTTTAATAGAGCTGATTGTGCCCCACGTGTTTGCGTCGCTGATTCGCTTGAAGTGACTACCTTCACCGTCCGCTGAGCCGACCCGCTAGCTCTACCAGAGCGATTATTTCAACGGACAATGGTGGTTTCTTACTGGTAGTGCGGACCTAGTGTAAGTACAGAGAGTTGTGCGATAACTCCGACATCAGAGGGTTGATGATGAATGTGGATTGTTCGAGGAACTTTTGGAGTGAAATAGCACATTTTTGGACCATACGTCCCCTTAGTCCTCTGCTCCTTTTAGCGACAGAAACCAGTCCCACTGAGTTTAAAAGATGTCCTAATCTTCTTCTTGGGTAAAACTAAGGAAGAAGAGTAATTATCGGAGTGTCAAGTTACTGGGCTGTGTCATTAATGTTCTGATCAGGATCCCACTCAACCGGTGTAATGTTACTGGCGACCAGTGTACCCGAGAAGCTTTGCGGGATCCGGACGGTAGCCAGTCGATAATTGTTAGGAGTATGAACGTCCTCCGCATGCGTTTCATCAGGGAGCTCGTTTCTGTGAGCCGTGACGCACTTTGGACTGTTTTGGATAAGGTTAGCTACCAAAGTGTGTTCATCAGGTTGATCAAACGCTTGTATTTGTACATGAAGGCGAGGATAAAATCATGTCGAATAAAGATGTTGCTGAGCGCAGAGTTCTCAACGTGGCAGCTGACACCTACATTTCTTATTCAGCCAAACAGTCCTGGTTCTACTAATCTGTTAATCGTGTCGTGATTTTATCCAACTATGGATAGCCTCACTGTTGTGATACACGCCGTTCTGACGTCAGAATGTGACCACTGCTCACACGATCAGCTTACCCCTAACTTCAGAGCCTTTGCTCTCTTGAACATTTGGCAAAAGCTCGAAATGAACTTTTTTCTTTTCACTTTTCGTTCACCCGTGCACATGTTTGTGTTGATTTTATTTACATCTGTGCTCTGGTTCCTGTTTTTGACGAGTTTCCATCGGTATTCTGTTACCTTTTGTTACTTGACGTTTAGTGCGATAGGCGCGACCGTCTTACATTTTTTCCTCGCATATCCTACGAGTTTTTCTAGCTCGTTGCCGTACTGTTCTTATCCCCTGTACATTTTAGTCTGTCTGCCGGCCTATTACGTCAGGCTACCTACTCCACCGTTCGTTTGGGTAGCTATACTACCTTGCTGGAATACTTCTCGGGTCCGGAGGGGAAGAATCCGACTTTTGTCGTCAAACTGGCTTGCGCTATGACCTCAGGTATCATAGGGTCTTTCATTGGGACCCCGACTGAGGTGTGCCTAATCCGAATGACATCTGACGGTCGGTGAGTGTGAAGTTGTACTTCTCTATCGCGTATGCTTTTCATCCTGACTGTGATTGTCGATAACTAACTGCAAAGTTGAGAAGGGTTTTTCATGCAGAAGTATGTAATAAAAATCTGTGAGAGGCTTTTCCTGTGATGAAATAACTCTCTTTCAGCTCATAGTGCTCTAACATTTTGGGGACATATTTGGCCCAGTAGAACTAGGAGGGTTGCGTTGAGAATGCTGTGTCGAGATCAGTTTCATGCTGGGGCTCAGCAACAAGGCTTGCGGTATCAAAAGCAGTGCGAGATTTAGCTCAACACATCCTTGCATTTTGAGTGTTAGCGCATCCACTGGGGCAACATGAATTAATTAGCCTCGACCTCCTTCGACCCTGTATGCTAACATCGTCGAAACGATCGGCAAAAGTGACTAAGGTCATCAATGCCGTGAATAAAACCGACGGTTGTCAATTTTTCTGTGGTGTGAGAACGCACTAACCTGACCTGCTTATATGCACTGCAAAGTAGATCAGTTTACGTGAAGTTTCGACCACCGGTTCTCCTCCCCCGTACACGTGATCTAGCATACCACTGTGAAGGTAACTCCTGCCCACTTACCTCTCTGTTTATTTCACGTCAATTTGTAAGTATACACACGTATATTCATATGCTTTGTAACATGTTTATTATAATGTGCCCGTCTCCACGAGCGAGTAGTAGTTCAAGAAGAGGACCATCATCGGTAGGGGAACTAGTCAGGCAGAAAGTCTACCAGCTCAAATTCAGTATAACAAGTTCTGTAGCAATGAAAACAAACGTTTGGGCTATGTGTTTTGACAACATTCATAAAACAGCTTTGAACCCATGCTTTTGGTTTGCTTACCAAGGGGTGTAAAACTCGAACTCCTTCAAACACCAACAGATTCGACTTAGTTTAAAGCGACCGGGGTTTCGTGTCACTTGGACACCGGTGTAGAAATGACAATCAGAAGTTTAGTCCGGGTTGCCTTAACACACAAATGCAGTACTAATGTAAACTTTAAGAGGATGTGATGCATTTTGATTAGATACCGTATTGTTCGTTATGAGTGATAGCTTGGGAGTCCATTGACAGCCACAGACCTGAGTGATCTGGTCCTACTGGATGTCCAACACTGCCTAATCTTGTGTATGCACATAACAGATCTTGTCACCCATTGGGTCACGTGCACCAATCGAAGAGATGAAGTAATGAACTAGCAAGATTATGCCCCCATAAATTTGTGCAGCGTTACACAACTGTTGCGTAGACTTCCGATGTTTTACTGGCTAGCGTTCAATATTGGGCTCAGCCTAACAAGAAACTTCTGGAGCATGATTTTTTTCACAGCAAGTGTACAGGACTGCAAAAAGATGATTTCACAGTAACGTTGAGGGCAGCTCTAAAAAGATAATGGTATGATTGTGAGACAGAATTAGGAACTTCGAATAGCCGCACTTGAATTTTCACCTTTTACGCAAGTAACGATCAACAAATGGCTTAACTCAATCCAATCCGCACTTCTGATGAACAATCTAAAGTATTGCTCAGCAGGTTCAGGGAACTCAGCGATTTCGGCCTGACTTGTTGTTGTAAACCCACGACTGAATACGGTGGTTCGCACACGGGAGAGTAATGCGGTTGGTAGAAATCGGATTCTCCTCCTTTCGGGTGGTGTAACTCAAAATATTCCTAATTCGACTGGTTGTACTTTTGGGACTGGGTTTTACTCCTTTGTCAAATGTTTTTGTAATCTCTTTGTCACGAGAAAACAAAGATAGGAGCTTTTACAAAAGATATTTTAGCGTACTTTGGCGGTCATTTCTTCATATCTGTCTGCTCCTAATCTTTTCTCATTCATCATTTCCATTCCCGATGACGCTTCTCTGCCCATTCACAGTCTCTCGCTGAGCGAAAGACGGAACTACACTAACGTGTTCAACGCACTGGTCCGAATATTCCGAGAAGAAGGCCTGACGGCTTTGTGGCGGGTGAGCAGTCGGTTTTCTGTGCAGCTGTCGCGTTTGAGTTTTTCTTATCATGTTCTGTTCGAGATACTTTTCTTATTGGAACGTGCAAATTCTGAACTAATTTTATTTCTGTTGTCTCACACGATGGAGAGATCGTGAAATGACCCGGAAAAGTTTGTCAACAATCTATCTGTGCTCTACTTCTCCTGTGACTGTTGAATACGAAACGACGGGTGTTGATCTGGGCTCGGTCCAGTTGTATCCGTCGAATGTGACAATCATTGTTACACACTACCGTAGATACAACCTACCCAAGGTTTCCAGTGGTATATTCTACGGTTTACTGATCAATTTGATTTAGTCATCAACTTTTTAAAAAGCCTGCTTTCAAAGTGTGTATCGAATCGTTAGAAGTAAGCAGTTCGTTGAGTTTTGTCCTGTGTTTGTCTACTTGAGGTTCTCAAGCGTATCTTAACTCAAAATGCGCAGAGTTTTTTCTGAATCAGCTTCGAGCCTACGTGGTAAGCATGATACATCGTTCTGTTTGGGATAATTCCTATAATCTGATATCTGATCTGGGTATTAACTCCAACATATCGTTGTGGACGAACTCTCCGATGAAAGTGTGTACAAACGGCCATTGATTGTCTAAGAGTGAAATGTGGTGCCTTTTTCAGGACATACTTGCGATAGAGTTTCGGTACTGCGCGAGAATTTACGACATAAAATGTCTGTGTCACCCTCTCATTTCTTAATAATTCCACACATCTTCCGTTTTTCTGCCTTTTTCTGACTATACAGCAACACAATGTTCAGTTAAATCTCATTACTCTTAAGAACTGTGGTGGCACATGTTAACAGTTGGTCTGTAAGGTGAGGAGTATGTGGACTGGGGATTATTGGAAAATTGTCATAATCGATGTGAACATTTATCGCTCTTTATCTCAACTTTCCCTACGGTACTGTGAAACACTTGCACAACATTTGACTCAAGCAATTCACATGTGCACAAGATACCGTATGTTTTTGCTATCGGTTTGGGATTGCGACGGTTCATCTTTTCGCAGGTTTTGTCATCCGGAGTGGGGTTCATTCTTATGTTTTAGTGCTAGACATAGTGTCATGTTTTGTCCCACGAACCAAAACTCCAAACTATCCGGAAATAGTCTCCATAAGCTTAAAGGACCTGAGTGGTCGGTTGGGATATTAATTTGGTAGCATTTTGCTTCTGGTCTTAACAGGATCTACGGCCTACAAGCGCGTAAGCAGATAATGGTTAGTGAAACGGCGGTCAACGTTACTGAACAATGGACTACGGTGTATACACGACTAGTTCGTAACTTCCCGGCCAAACTAACCACCGGGGGCTAACGCATGAACACATGAAAAAGACTGGCCACCGGACAAAGCTGTTTTTGTCACTCGGTCCGAAGACAACAAGGTCACAAACTCGTTCATGGTTATAAGGTTTGTGACCAATAGGAAGGGGAGATCGAAAAATGGACCAGTCAAGAGCCCAGGTACAAAGATGCTCTAATCAGAAGACGAGCGGGTAGGCGGGATGCCAAAAGTAGCAGTGAAATGTCGAGAACGCTCGTGAAAGGCGCCAACTCTGAAGGTTACTTAAAATGGGAACGTTTCAGACCCTTTGCAAGGCAAGCAAAACGTTTTTTTTCTGAAGAGGAATTCGAAATTTCCTCGACAATGTTGGTCAAATATATCTGTAAGAGATGATCTTTCAAGAGGCTCAATGCATTTATTCCGTCTTGAAATGTCTAATATTTCCGTGAAAGTTATCCGATTACGTTCCTATGTGCTTCTCGATCAACCAAAGCCACTTCATCCTGTAACAGTTGCAGCCGTCTTAAAATAAGGTCCTTTGTAAGCTAATTAAATGAGTGTATGTGTGCATTACAACACAGTCAAGACAATCTGTACGTTTGATTTTCTGCTGAAACAGATCCACCTACAAGTGGTAGGTGTCTACAATGTGCATGGTGTGATCTGCCACGGGACCCTGAAGATTACAATTCAGGGTTGTTGTGAAGAACTGTCACAATCGCTTATTATGACACGACGTGTAGATGTGTTAGTCTACACCAATTCAAGGTTGAGTCACTCCACTTACACGTTATTCACAGTTATTGTCTTGAAAGTGTATTTAAAAAGGATACGTGAATCCAGTGTGTAACCATCACATCCAGCCGTGTATGGTGGTCAGTTCGATCGGTCTCAGGCTAGCCCTCACGTGCTTTGGAAACCATGCTCATGGGCCTTATTTACACTCTTTGCAACCCAGTGATCGTGAACATATCAGAAAATTATGTACAGCACTCGGTGTACAGATTCGGAATTCTTAGTCGTAATTTATCACACCTCTCAAATGTGCCTTCAAGGTTTATGCTTGTTATCCTTGAATTTCGATGCTGTTTTTTACAGTTGATTCGACCGGGCGTTCTACTTCAAGTTGTTTGTTTTACCTCGTGATTTTCGGCTACGCCCAGTCACTTCGTAATTCCAGATGGATTGAGTTAAACTGACTGATTTTACGTTATCAGTCAGAATGTCTATCTACTTCTTGACCTTCTCATTCTGTTGTCTATCCGGTGAGGCTGGCAATGTTAACACGAAACCTGAATGTCATTCGATCCACCCCCTCTATTTCTACTTCCATAAACCCATTTGGTGTTGGTAAACTCAGGGTGACATTCTTTCATATTCGATTGTATATATATATATATGTGGATATTAAAAGTAAAGGAGGAAGTTAGAGAGTGAGGAAGATCCGCAACAGCGCCCTCACCAGTGGGTGTTTACTGTTTTTTGAGCCCCAACCAAAAAGCTGGGGACGCTTTGCTGGAACTACGTCTGGTGTCGGTGCCTTTACAACAAGAACGTAATTCACACTACCCACCAGGTTGCCGCTTCCAGCCTAACTCACCACTGACAAAGAAAGCACAGCATGGAGAGCGGTGAGTTGTGACCAAACCAACGATCATTGTCTTCAGAAGTTCCACAAAGTTTGTCCGTCCTGAAGACATACCGGTGAATCTCGTCATTGTTGACATGGTGTTCCCACCGTTAGCACTTCAGAGACAGCAGTGATCGAAAGCGGACACTGTGAACATCCTCTGCGTGGATCTACCAGGTTTTCAAGCCGTACCGTACGATCACCTCCACGGTGACATCGTACACTCGGTCTTTCTGTGAAAGACCGAGCTCATGCCGGTATCATTGATGGCGTACTTTGGCAAACGCCATCCGAGCCTCAGCATGGGTGGCTTCCAAGGTACGGAAACCTCTTTGCTACCTTCGATGGCTCGTCACCAAGAGTGAGATTAGGTGTAGTATCCCGTCAGTCTTGCAACAGCACATTGAACTTAGTAAGATGTAAAGTCCATACCAAACTGACGGACTGGAGCTTCTAGTCTGTCTGAGATGCTCTGGGCTCCCTGTGAACCCTCAGAGATTAGAGCAATGTAGTCCGCGCAAGCCGTGTCCCAAAGTGGAATGACTGGGAGCAGTTCCACACCTCCATCCTAGAGTGTGCCCCAACAGACTGCGAAAAACATTCGAAGTCTGTCGGGGCACAATGTAGGGTCTCGTCTATCTCAAAGTTGGGTAGGAAATGGACTGGAAAACCTTGTCGCATCCCACCTAGGTTGCTGAAATTTAGCGATACGATGCCGTAAGCTCCAATCTGGCTCGCAAGCTGACAAAAAATTGCTACCAGTATGTTCACTTCCTTCTCAGGCATATATTTCTTCAACCGAATCAAGGACCCCTCTGACATCCAAAAAGCCAACAGTTGTTAGCGTCTCATGTGAAAGGTGAAGGTCCAGCATCTGGCGGGAAGTAGAGGTGTGAGCAACACATTGGTGTCTAGAGCTCTGAAAATCAGTGACTGTTTGAGTCAGATGGTTATCAGCAGCTCGGTTGTTTGTTTACAGGGTGTAGGCATCTTGATGCTGAATGTTTGAATATGGACGTAGTTATTTTCAGTAGTTAGGTCCCTTCCTGTCCCCTTCTTTTTTCTTCTCTCTCTCATCCTATATAGGGTTTGCCTTTTCTTCATGGTTTTGTGGCAGTTAAGCATTAGTGTGAACCACTGATGATGTATTGCTGTCTATGATGATGATGATGATGATGATGATGATGATGAGCATAGAGGTGCTACAAACGTGTACCGTTATTTGACTGACAAATACTGTAAGAGTGTGGGCCACCCCAATCACGATTGATTGCTTGACTGGTCAAGTGTCAATCCAGCATTGTAACATCCGTGCCCCGCGCAATGTGCAGAATGTTTGTGAGCTGGTGATAGAAATTATTTTCCAGTGCGTCTGGATTGGAGTCTTTGGAAGCATATTCAACAACAACAAACAGATAGCAGTTATGATGGGCTCCTCAGTGTGCTACCTTCTAGCGTGATAGGGCAAAAACGGTTATTGCCAGGTACTCAGTCAATGAGGACTTTCTGTACGTCTGCACTTAAGTTAATTCCAACACCGACTTGACCAGTGGCTTGAACCGTATGGTCTTCAAAAAAACATTACGAAAGTGTATCTTCTGATACCTCAAATCAACACCTATTTTTAAGTTTATGATTACATGTCAATTCTGCATGCAAGTTGAAACGAAAAAGAATTAGTCAACTACGACAGCCTTCAACTCTCTTAGTTCTCTCTCTAGTTGTCTTCAAGAGGCGATGCTAGATCGACTGTTTGTCACAAAAGGATGAAGACGTGGATACAGTTACTCTGCATGAACATGTCCGGATTGTTTGGACGAATTGTAGTCACTTCGATTGTTGTGAGATAGTAGTTATTTTCCGGCCGTGTGGTCAGTAAATTTCACTGAGAGACCTACTGTTTTCGGGCTTCTGTATGCATAAATAAGAATTGTCACTGTAATGTATCACCCACTTTACTGAAATCACTCTCTGCCCAACTTTATATGGTACCAACGTAAGACTTCTAACCCCACTAGAAATTGTGTCATTCTGTCTGCTTGTTCGGGTCGATTCATGTGACGTTCTGTGTTTTACAACTGTCTGGGAGGTTTTCCACGTACGTCATCCTATGGGTAAGAACCAGACGCATTCCGGTTCGTCCATGTCCATTAATTAGGACGACAAATCGTGTTGTCGGCTGATTCCTCTTGCCGTGACGAGGTTGCGGAAGGATGCTGCTTTCCTGTTTTAACGATCATTTACCGATTGTGTCTCAGTCTGATTGCACTGGACGTTCTACAACTCGCCTGAGTAAATTGCGGGCGAATGCTCTACCCATCCATTGGTACTCATACGGAAACATACTGGACACAGCCCCTCTTCTGAGAGAACTGTTATAAATATGATTAAACATCGTAATATATCTTATGGGCTTTATTTCAGTAGACATCTGTTGAAGATCATGTCCGCATTTTGATCGATCACAATCTGTATTGAAAAAAAACGGTTTGACCACTACTCTACAACTAGCTGCGGCTTCTCAAGCAGCGTGCAATCCTACCCGTCCCTCGTTCATGATGATGCTATCGCTTACCTGAATCAGGGTACAACGTTTATTGTCCAAGATTGTAACTGGATCGACGATCCACCAGCGGTTCGCATGCAGTAGTTGTAAAATTAAAATTTCCTATCCCCTTGGAGACGGCTCCAGAACCACAATAAGGATCATTAGTTAAAAGAGAGGTGTATGGTTTACTGAAGTCTCGGTTTTTGACTTACCTTCTGTAATGATTCGCCAGTCTTTCACTTCTAACAAACATTGGTCACAACATCGAAGTTATTTTCCTGATGCCGAATGGCATGGACATTTCAGTCCATTCGCTGTGAACCACAAGTTACATGGTGCCATATGCGAGGAAGTTTAGGGATACACGCTGTTAATGGCATCCGTTTCCGGATTAACTGGTAACCATCACTGAAACGAGAGAACGCTTGAACATAATCCTCACCACGAGTGGCTTGCACTGTACCACTTACATTGAGGGAGTAAGACTGGGAGGCGTTTATAGTCCATCCGGTCAATGCTGGTTAACCAGATGATACGCCTTACTCTCACTTGCAGCTTGGTTGTTTGTTTGCAAGGTGTAGGCACCTTGATGCGGAATGTTTGAATATGGACGTAGTCATTTTCAGTAGTTAGGTCCCTTCCCGTCCCCTTCTTTTTCGTTCTCTCTTTCTATATAGGGTTTGCTGTTTCTTCATGGTTGTGTGGCAGTTAAGCATTAGTGTTAACCACTGATGTATTGCTGTCTATGATGATGATGATGATGATGATGATGACGATGATGATGATGATGATGATGATGATGATGATGATGAAAAGAGAAGAATTTCACTATAGGAGTATTTGTTATTGTTGCTTATGTAGGATTACGAGGAAAACGTATTGGAGTTTGAGGTGAGAACCCAAAAAACCTTCAGCAAACAATATATCAACAAAACTGGCGAACAGAAATAGTAATGGACTACCGTGACCCAAGTTCCATCATAGGCAAGTGAGTGGTTCTTCAGACTGTGGGGATCGTTATCTGATGTGATTAAAGGCAAACGTAGTAAAAACAGTCGAGTTAGCCTGCTTGAGATTAATGCACTCATCGACTCCTCGTCGAAGATGTGTTGTGAGTACTTTAATGATCTGGCAGTCTGAGATTACCTGCACAATTGTCGCAATGCTATGCAGTCACATCATGACTTATGGCGCCTGTAGGTCACCTCCGAACCGCACGATTGTCGTTCATTGAACCTTCGGTTGCTCGTCTGGATCGTACTTTTCCAGATGGTCCGGTTCAAAGGTGCAAGCTCACGATTGAATGACTTATTTGGATACCTTCTTACTACCGCAGCTTCTGATCATCACAATTTTGTTCACCTAAATTACTCGCACAACAGCTGATTCTGGACTCATTCGTCGATCATCCGATGGACGTGTCTTAGCCCTCAAGGTTGACTGAGAATGAAGATCGGTTCAGTCCTATCCATGCATGCTTGATGAAGTATCCCGGTGTCCGGAATCATGTCCGATCACCGAATTCCCCAGTTGCTTCGTAGACACTGTTAATGAAAGCTAATCAGATATCGCTCCTTTCTGTGGTACAACGTTCAAGTTTCACCGGGACGATCAGCACTGTCACTTGCTAGATAAGCAGCCTGGTTTTTCTTTCCAGATTGTGGTAAGGTCAAGTAGGTCTTTCAGGACGTTTAGAAGCAGCGATAGCTTTGACCAAGTGTGCTCGCAACTGTCGACCCACGGAGAGATCTGTCAATTGATTTTACTCATATGTCAGCGGTCTGCGGTGCTTTACATAATGTCTTTGTTGGTGCTGATTCCAGGTGAAAAACACACCACCGCCCTCTAAATCGCCAGCCACTAGTATACTGATGAGCCCATGCAGACCCACAGAGCAGTGACGTCTGATGTGAAACTACCTGGGGCGAAGTTGCTGTTACAGATACGTACGGTAAACCGATTGTGCTAACGGTGCAGTCTGTCAGGCTTGCCTTCACATCTACCCTTGTTGCGCTGCCTCATTGCCTGAGGTATACCTACCCATATGCTGCATATATACACATGGCATCAATCAAATCCCCAGGCGGTTGACTAGTATTTGTGTTAACTGCGTCCATTAAGTGTACAAATCTTAATTGACCTACTTGTTCTGCTCCCCTAAAATGTTTACTCAATCGAGTGATGTTCTGTCATCATTCCGATATACGCCTTGACGATAACACCCTCCCGTTGATAACGACCTCTCACTAAACAAAATAACAGACCGGACTGTCGTCCACGTGATGTGTCCAAATTATTGTGAGGCACGTGGTTCTCGTCGTTGGTGCAGATCCATATTTTCACATGTAAATCTTGTAACTAACCAATCTGCCAACTCCATCTCTTAGTAAAAACAAGACTGCCCAACGTGGAATGGAGATTGAAAGTCATCGTAAACAGACATTCGTATTTGTTTCCATGTTATGGTAACTAAAATATTCTCACTGTACCACCTTGTCTCAAGCAGTGCTTCTAAAAAGACCGGGAACGGGGTTTCGGTTTGTAATACGTGGGTTGCCGGTTCGAGTTCTTTACAGACAGGCGTCTTCACCTAATCATGTGGAAATTGCCCAGTACGGAATGCAAACTTGTGAACACGTATCCTGTCAGTATAAGTGTATCAGCCATGCTTGTCTTAACTATGGGGCAGGAAATTCTATGCAGTCACTTTTCGAAGCCTATCAGTTGGTCCTGGTGACTCAGTGAGTGGTGATCATAGGACTCACTGCTGGCATTTCTGTATGTCTTATGACTTTTAGCATCACTTGGACAGTAGCCTTAGTTAACCGTCAGCTTCTACTCGTTCTGGTCTTTACCCAAGTTACATTGTTTGCAACTGGCTACTGTGACGGTGAGTGTTCCGGGTGGTGGGTCGTTAAGGCGTCGAAGTTTGACGCCAACATGTTATAGGCGTACATCAAAAGTTTGGAAAGCATGGGTATTCCACGCAGGTTCGTCGAAGTAGAACTTCGAAATATACTGTTACAGAGGGTTGCACTAACCGGCCCATCGGTTTCTGAACTGACGCTACCACAGTATTGCTGGTTTTCGAGTTTAGTGTTTGCATTGGAACAACGTTCAAGCGAAAAAGGCGTAAGATTTCAATGCTCGAGAGGCATTCCACAATTCATCAGAATTCAGTGTCGAGTTGCATCACGAGGTGTTGTGTGTGTAGTATTATGTTATGTATCATTAGTTTGATTAACAAGTCACGGTTAAGTATGCGGCATTATGATGGAAGATTCCAGGTTTGTCGTTAGAAAATTCACACATCCTGTTATTCATGACGACCGAGGTTCCATACATGCACAGTGAACGCCAGGCTAAATGGCTACATTGTGCAGAAATGTTACCAGATTAGGGCACTGCAACACTCCGAAACCTCATCCGTTGATCACTTAGAAGAGCGACGGGCTTGATCAGGACAGTAACACTAGACTATATCGTGGGAGGTCAGCTGAACAATTCAAACGAAAACTTCAAAATAGCTTCTTTACCAGTCTGGCTTGTTGGCCAGATCTGTACCCCCATCGAAAACATGTGGAACTGTCTTGATCGCAATTATAGTGGGACAAGAATTTCCATCTCTTCTTGATAGATCCACATTAGCCTTGAAAACGGAAGAGAGCGATATTCCATTCATTGATGTCGGTAGCTCAACCGAAGATATGACACGGCTAACTGATAAGGTAACTGAATCAGGAAATGGTATTTACATTCGTTGTTACAACGAGTATGTTTGTGTTGTTAAGTAACCAGTGTAGTGAATGATGGGACCTCCTTCGGCATGGCTGAGACATACCGACAGGTTCCGTAAACAGTTTAAGCACAGTTAACTTTTGCCCAGGTTCAGTCCTTAAGTGCCTGTGCCAATAAGCTAACCAGTCATTTTAACAGTGACAACTAGAAGCATATAAAACAGTCACGGTCTGACTACATAACCAAGAATTCCATGTTAAAAGATAATTCGCTCTCTCGCTAACTCTCCGATCACCTCGAACTGGTCATGTTCTATACACGCACTCAACTTTGTGCCTGAAGCATCTAACCGGTTTCCGGTTGACACACCTGCCTTCCTAGGCTGATCCTTTTCGATCATGAAAATTCACAAATTACACAAGAATGATGAATTATCGCTCCACAAACTAATTATTTGTGAGTTCAACCTGGTGAGAAGCCCTAGTTGTGGACTGTCGATTGAAGCTAACAGGACTGCTTTTGTATTTCCCTTCTGGACGGTCAGACTACCTGAGCACTATTCATCAACGAGTGTGGTTGACCGTTTGTGTATGATAATTAAGCCGTGCCTAATGTTCGATACATCTGTTGTTCCGAAACCAATGTATTTACTACATTCCGTACCGATAGGTGCGCTATTTGGACAAATAATCCTAACAGTAGCTGAGGTTGGTTCTCTCTAGAGGACTATGCATCACATCTGGCAATTCCTATAGGTATGTCGCTCAAGGTAACGACAGTGATATCTTCGGAACCGATCACCGAGTGAATTAGAGCTGCTCGTTCGCCTCACTTTGTTTGCATTCGAAAAAATTTCCTTACAGCCATTGCTTCAAATCAACCACGTGTTATCCTAGTTGTGGTTTAACTTCTTCATTCAATCAATTGAAAGAAATCAGTAAACTTTGAGTGTACCAGGTCACTTGTCTTGTTAAAATATTGGCCAATTATCTTTTGATTTACAATTCTGCTTTACCATTGACGATAACCTCAATAGAACGAAATTATCTTCCGATCTCGAGTTTTCCTGTTCACCTATCAATATGGACGATATACATGTTGGAGGTGGGTTAGTAGGTAAGCTTTTTTCCAATCTTCTGTCATCGGGCCACGTACAACCGAATTATGTATTAGCACCAATTGTTGTGGTGCGATTAAACAGAACATTGTTCTGAACAGTTAATGGGATTGCACAGAACACAAGTGGAAGTTTGAAACAAAGTTTCTAGACTGGACTGATTGCTACCACGTTGCATGGTAAACGTTATGTAATGAGTGAGATTGTCACCTGGGGTTGGTGACGCATGGCCACATTACTGGTTGTTGAGTTCAGTGCTTGTGTATTACATTGGCTTCGAAAAACAGCAAATCGTTTGTGTGTATTTTCCTAAAGATCACACAATGCATGGTGCACCATCGAAAGGCTAGTTTGTGACTTTCTTGGTTACAACTAGATCGGTTTCTCGTGTGAAAACTGATGGTCTTCGTTCTAACCTTAATGTACCTGTATCAGCTAGTTTACACTTCTAAGTTACCGGTGTTGATTAATGGTTTGACTCAGCAACTCTCAAACCTACACAATTGAATTACGGTCCGAAGAGCATGACGGTTAAGGTGTAGACTGTGTGGTAAGTTGCTTGAATGCACACATTTGCACGAGACAGAAATTAATTAGCCATCCGCGTCATACAGGAAAACCCTTGATTGACGTCTAGAACCGGAATAAGTTCTCAGTCGAATACTAATCAATTGGATAAGAACCAAGACAACTGCTATTTGCAAGTATTTTTTTATTCACGTGGGTGACTCCCTACACAGTGTCTAAGCTTTCCTAGTCTACCGGACTTGATGCCAGCAGCCTTTTGAACACCGTCGGACATGTAGTTTACCTTTTTTGATTGTCGCTTGGCCAAATACACACTCACGAATTTCCCTACTCAAGTAATCTAGGTAACATCTCACTTATCGATGGACCGTTACCTCCGTTCACCGACACGATCAGCGTCAGTTCAATCCGATAACCTTCTGCTTGTTACACTCGAACCTAACCAGCATGTGACACTGTTGGCTCATCGATGCGTGTGATCGGCCATGTGGTGCTGATTGTGTTACACGTGATGGTTTTTTGTGCGATTTCTCGTTAGGTTGTCTTGCTAAGACACAAACTGGCTTGGTCCAATACCAGGATCCAAGTGACTGCCTTCAATGGAAAAGTAGGGAACCCGAACACTCGGCCTTCAGCAAATCCGATTAAAATGGAAACCTTTTTATAAAATGCGTGTATTCTACCGACGTAACAAGATTTCTGGAATATTGATGGGAAAGTACCACTAGTCAATGGACGATTCAGTTACGGGGCTGTATATGCGCCGTCTCGTTTAGTACCCACGCATCTGGCTTGTCATCTTGCCTAGTTGTGATTGGATAACACTTGTGTCCTGTCCACCTCAGGTGCCTTCCGGCCACTTAGGCTAGACACCAATTCTCTCTCTGTCATCAACGGACAGTAGTCCCTAACCAAACGGTGGGAGATTTGGTCTTTTTTCACCATAACTGAAAGGAATCTACGACAAAACTCATGCGATAAATATGTCGAATTCAATATCGATTTATCTCACACTTTCTTGTTTGCTGTAACGATGCGACTAACGTGAAAACAGAATTTTTTGAGAAAAAACTCAATCTGGATCGTGAGTGTTGCTCATGCTATTTTGGTGACATGTTCCCAGTCGGGCGAATTAAGGGAAAAATCTAATAAACAATGCGGATACTCAGCACTGTTTACCCACAAACAAGGTTGTGGTTTGCTTCCTTTGACGTCTTGTTTGGACGCCTTCCAGATGAATTCACTGGTTGTTCAGTACATCACTAGTTGGTACACACTGTTCTATAGAACGTGATTGATATGTTCCAATAATGTTGTTACACTACAATATTCAAGTTATCACTCTCCACCGTTCTTGTTATCAGAAAAATTTCAATTATTTGAATTTCTAAGAAAGATGTCTACATCACGACTTTTGAGTGAATACTGTTAGCAAGGAAAGTATACTCCACAATTTAAAAAAAGGCACTTGCAATGAAGCAAAACTGGTATTACATTCACAAACCACTAACACGTTCCCACCTCCATCATACACGGAATTCGTCTTCCCTAGCACTCGTTGTAACTGTCGGCTGCAGAAGCTTCTGTCAATGTGACAAAACGACAACAAAAGAATGTATGTCAAAATGTCCGAGACGTGCTGGTTTATCATCTGGTGAGCGACACTCAACAAGAACGAAATGTTGAGTTGTTTATAACAATCAGATCGCCTTGGCCAATATTCAATCACAGTTTATTCACCCGATGAATGCTCGCAGTTTGCAATTTCTACCAATAACTTCTATTGTATTCTGAAACCGTATTGATCAGTCGGATCTTATGTTCGGAATCAATTGACCGTCAATCTTTGTTCTGTGTATTAATGATCCGGATCGATCCGTGCTTTCAGTCATTTCATTTGAGGTTGCTTTCTTGTATCTATGCTAGTTATATGCTTGCGACTGGTGGTTGTATGCGAAATGAGTTCATCTCGTGATTTGTGTTTGTTTTGACTGTTTTACGCAAATGGATGAAAAGAACTTGACTCAACGTGTATGGTTTAATTCACACAGTCGTTCATTTCGCACGCCGTGCCCTCGTCTTCTGTCCGTTTGCTCAGCTCTAGCTAACATTCATATTGGATCTGTCAACACCCACGACGGCCATTTTACGAGTGTTTTATGAATTTGGCCACACTAGAACTGTGACCATATCGACTGATACACCTTAAATGGTCTCACATTTGCTACCTATTTGCTGCAATGCTTTCCTGTTCACAGCCATTGCTGCGTATGGTTCTCTGCCTCTAACTATCTTGCGTTCTACAGATTCGGTTTACTCGCGCTGTTACTCTGCTAGTAATTACCCGACTAGTTTAAACCTTGAATTCCCGATTTTCTGTTCATTGGTCTAACTTCTCACTCATTTAAAAATTGTCTGCACTAGATGAAAAACTTGGTTTCGTGCAGTTCATCATATCTTGCCCGTTTTCCCCCACTTCCTTTTACTGACCGATGCAAGTGTTATTCACTGAATCGCCACGTAACACCAGCCAGTTACCTACGAAACTCCCAAATCTCACACCTAGATCGATCAGATCTATGACTAATATATACTAGGCCGGTCGATTTTTTTTACTTCTATCATTATCGTCCTGACGTAAGTTTTTCCTGTTCTTCCCGTGAAGGGCGCGGTTCCCACAATGGGCCGAGCAGCGGTCGTTAACGGCGCACAGTTGGCCTCCTACTCTCAGACAAAACAACATATTCTCGAATCCGGTGAGCCTATGGTTCTCTTGTTAGTCCGCATCGTTTTGTCCGACCTTGAACATCATGCGGTGGTGGTGCACATTTGTTAACCCTCAGCTTGTCGATTTGTTTTGTTTCCACAGGAAACGGGTCTGTTTTGATTTAGATTCTACGGCTACTTTTCCCGCGCGCTTATTGGTCTGTTTATCTCAAGGTGAACACCATTCTGACTTTGTTTTTGAACCGATTTAGTCTACAAATATTGTTTTCCCAACTAGTCGATCGATTGCAACTTATCCTGTCGTGCACCGTTTATGGATACAGCTGGTGGTACCGTGCAGCTGAGAGGTTTGTCAGACGTGTTTCCACCAACTGGAGTAAACGGAACAGCCATGGTAGAATGATCCGATCGAAATGAAGATTTAGCTTTGCAGGGTGGCTTTATGCAGCGATGTTTTTGAAGGTTGCTGCTGCTAATCGTTTCTTCATCATTGTAATGGACTATGGATACCAGTCAATGGTATGGAACAATGGAAGATTCGCAAAACTTCGAGGCCGAAATCTGTGCGACTACTGACTAGCGAGTTTCTAACCACTCAAGAGAAGCGTAGAATTAGCGAACTATTTCGTGAATATGTGACCGGAAAAACTGACGCTTCTAATCGCAGAAGGCAGCTCAATGACATTGTTACTTCATTCTCACAAATTAACAATTCTTGAACGTGGCTTTGGTGTCGCTGTCGAAAAAGTTGAAGATTGAGGGCTTAATTGGAAGGCTGCCTTTCTATCAAGCGTTACATTATACTGCTGTTAATATCATTGCAGTTCCCATCACCAAAATGTTACTCCCATAAGTATTCATCTTCAGAAGCAAACACCACGACAACCGGGTGGAACAGCAAATGGAACAGTCGGAAAAGAACAAGACAGAAGAGACGAACGGAAGCAACGAAAATGGATGAAAAAAGGGGGAACTGTTAAAACAGATGACAATTCCTATCATATAAACTTTGGAAATTGAAACTTTTGGCAGCCTTAGTCCTATAGCAATGTCCACTATGGTACACTAAAATGCACGAGCAAAGACGGCTGTTTTGTCTGGTTCCTCAAATCATTGCAGAAATACTCAACCTGAACGGCTAATGTAAAAGTGACTTCCTGGTGGCTTGTTCGAACGAGCTCTGCATGAGGCTAGCATTTTTATCAGAACCTAAAGTGTTTCATTTGGTGAATCAACGTTTGAATTATACTGGTCAACCTGGGCTCAATAGCTGATACTCCATGAGACCTTTCCGCGGACACCCTTTACGATTATTAGGGTGTTCTTCCTCTTAATCGGCATCAGTCTAGGCGACACTTCATTTACGCCAAAATTCATATTCCCCGTATTTATAAATGGGATTGCGTCAGGCATACTGACGATAGTTAGTTACTCTGGGTGGAGAGATTACATAGACCTTCTACTGTCATGACCTCCGAAAAAATGAAGCTCGTCGAAATCAAAGGAACAGGGATAGGCGCGCCATGATGGTTTCGTGTGACAAGTTTTTTGCTGTCATTCCTCGCACCACAGATTTATAGGATTGTCATTTTTTTAGCTGAAGGGTGCTGTGCTGTGCACACCATCATCGCGAAACTTGACCCTTTTCCCAAAAAAAATAATTTCGAACTGTCTGTCAGCAATGTCGGTGTCAATCACAACCGTAAAATTTTGACGACTGTAGAGCCTATAGTGTAGCGGTCGAAGCAGCCGAACTGAAAGAACCAAACTTATCTATCAGCTAATAAAATCCTGAGACGTGGATTTTTCTCTATCCGGTTAACCAAGACAAGCAGACAACAAGCAAGCATTTTGTTTACCCTCCACAGTTGACCGCATTACTTGCTCATACATATGGGTCTGACACACGACCGATTGTCGCGTTGATGGACAACACAATAGTGGTGAACTCTTTCGATGTCGTAACGTGGAAATCGAATGTGTCGATACCTTTTACCAATGACTGCTTTGTATCGCTTCGGAAAGCGCCCGCATCTTGAGGATTGTGAACACACTGAAGGAGGCAACCACGTGACCTGCCAAGATTAATTTCTTCACGATTGACAGTACCGTGTTTCTGCTCGAGTTATGGTTAGCCTTTCTTTTGTTACTGGTGTCCATTCCTTACCACACTGTATGCGTAAACAATACTGCAGGTGGCGTGATAGATGGTATGAGAGGCAGAGCCTTCCGGGTAGAAGAGAGTGGAGCACTGGAGAGTAACAAACGTATTTCTGTAATGTTAACTCCTGATTCAAACAAAGTTATACAGAACTGGAGTGTGCATTGCTAACCAAGTTGGGAAACATTCATCCCATGTGTTCCGTTGGGTTTAACTGTATTCTTCTACGAGCTTGGCAAAAACCGAGTCCTGCGTTGCATTCGTGGTGTTTTTAACGTGATGTTTAAAATTTGCTAACCACTCTGGACGTACTTACTCAGTTAAAACATGTCGATGACCAGCCTATGCTGCCTGAACCTCAAAAGCATGCTAAGTTTAGCACTAAACCGGTGGGATCCAAAGCCACAACTCGTTTCCTTGATAGATGCATGGAACCCACTGAATACTCGAGGTATTTTTGAACAATTTTGTGAACAAATCGCATCAGTGTTACTTTACCATCGCTGTCGCGAAACACACCTAACGAACGTGATTATGCTCGTAATCGACTTGACGAGTTAAAGTTGAACTTGTCCGAATGTGAATACTGGCTGGATCACTTGATACCCGATGTGCATGCAACATAGAGATGTACGTTCAACTGATTGTGGAAAAACAATTAGAAAAGAGCCCATCTTCACGATCAAAGTAGCTCAACCTAGTGGAGTCAGTCAATGAATTTCCAGTCAATCCAAAATGGTACTTTAATTAGTTTTCCTCATATGGATACAAAATTAATTGAAATGTTGTCACTTGATCCTAGATGTTGTTGTTGAAACCGTAAAGTCAGAAAATTGGGTTAAGAATACAGTTGAAGAATATCACCTTAATTCGTCGACTAAACTAGATGTTGAGCGGCTGAAGTCTACGCTTATCGACTCGTGTTATCAATGCCAACAAAGTAATCCAATCTCGAAACCACTCAAAACGAAGGAACATATCCCAGCAGCTGAAAATCTGAGGGAAAATGAAAACACTGTTCTCTCCAAGCCAGAAAAAGATGCTGACACTGCTCTACTTAACAAGATGAATTATGTGGAGAAAATGTAAACCATACTAAATGATAAGACCAAATTGGGGACGATGGAGAATGAAAAGGACAAAACCTTTCAAATAGAGAAAACGCTGTCGAAAGTGCTGCATTTTATGGGACGAAGCGAGACAGTTGACTCCGGAACTTTCGAACGCACTCCACTCACGGAACCCACAATTCCTGGACTCTGTGGATCACCTAAGGTTACTAAATCGGGTATATCTCTCTGACCTACTTTAGACATCACTTGTTGGCTGAATGGATATCGCACTTCTTCATCATCAAACAGAAGTCAAAGCACGGTCTGTGAAACTTTGTTGAATTTCTTAGTACAGTCAACGGACTTAACTGGACAACATATGTTTTCTCTTGATGTATAATCCTAAGCACTGGCTGAGTTGCCGGTCACAGCCATTCATGCACTTTTACGGCAGTGTAATATTTTCGGATGAAACGCGACTCACTCTGGACGGACTGAACGGTACGAAACATTTTTGATGTGGCTGTCGCGACCATAGAGGTCGACTGATATGGCAATTTGTTTACTGCCGCACACTCGCCACAAGGTGTTTAGAAACATACTTTGATGATTGTGAACGCTGTATTTGACGGTTGGCCTGCTTTCGTACCCGTTGCTGGTCGCTCCGTATAAGCTTACTTATTGTCACGTTAAACGTATAATCCTATTTCGACGTTCTCAGTTTCAGGCCTTTCTAACGCGTGGGTCGTTTCTTCTATTCTTACCATACTGCAGCTTTCTTCTCCTTTATGAGATTTCTTGACTTTTTGTCACCTGCTACCGATCTTTCTCTGACCTGCGCAGTGTTGCCTCTTGTGCGGGGGCTCCTGTTCGGATTCATTTTCCAAGCGTACCGTTTTGTTTCACTATTCCGCCCGGTCATACATTATGGGTTCATTCTTGAAAGTACGGCACCTAAGTAGAGATCTTGAGTCTCGGTCGTCGGCCTCTGCACTTGGATTATTCCGGTAATTCATCTCTTCTTTTAAGCCGAACATATTGGCCTTAACGAACCACTGATCTACCTACTGCCCTTGCTCGCATGCTTGGGAACACTTTGCTACTAGCTGAGCTACGAAGACACGTCCGCAACTGCACTGTTAATTAATCTCACTGTGAATGAGCGTGTTTGTTTGGTTGCCTTTTAAAATCAATCTATCGCTGTTATGGAGCCAACTGAACATTCCAGATTGATCTGCTTTTCGTGACTAAGCCTGTTTTCTGTTTGATCATGTGGTTTCGACCACACATGGTTAGCGCCAAAAGTGCAACGCCACGTTATCATACTTCCATAGACTGAACACTTGAGGTGACATCTAATAATCGTAACGTGTCATTCACTGTCTTCTTTTCACCTTAGAATTTTGTAATGTCCATAGTCCACACAACTTTTTCGGCGCGGACGGTTGATAGTGAAAAAGATTCAATGAACAATCAATGTTTAATGTGTTTTAATCAACTCTTCTAGTCCATATGGTTATGCGCTGTTGCAAAAAACATGTTTTAGGCGTGGTTCATATACAGATGTCCTTCGTACAGCATCTAACCAAATGGAGATATATATTAATACTATCGATGATTATTATTGTCTTGGGAACCGACTAGGAGCACGTCTTAGTCTCAATCTTCTTGCATTATTCTTACATGAAATTCCGTTTTCATCCTCGGTGCAGATTTCGGTTTAAACCTTCACGGAGACTTAAAACCTGACTAACAATCACTGAAAACGTGCGCTTTTACGAGTCTTGTGTTCTGTGAATCATTCATCCTGTTTTTAGGCCTTTTCAAAGATGGTATCGGAGTTCACTTTATGGCTAGCATGTTGAGTGGTTTCGTCACGTCTCTCTTCTCCCTACCCGTGGATATCGTCAAGACCCGAATACAAAACATGAAATTTGTAGACGGGGAACCAGAATACAAAAACATGGCAGTGAGTTTCTTCCGTTTTTCCTAGCTCCCTCCAAGTTAACTAAAAGTGGATGATTCTCTCATTTCTGGCTAATTACACAACATTCCTGTTATCAGAGAAACACATTGAGATCTTTGAGCTCAAACCGAGTGTTCTTCATGGATTATTCAAACACGGTTATCGGCCTCCGATTTGGATTCTACCATCAGAATGAACGAAACCATAGGACACCAGAGCAGAACATTTACCATAAGTGGCTTGCACTGAACCACGTGTAGCTCTGCCCACTTATCACGTATTCATTGTAAACCCGAAGGACTAAGACAAAGTGTGTATGAATGGAGACATTTGTGGTCCAGTGTCAATGTTGGTTAGCCAAATAATAAGCTGGTATGAGACTACAACACCTACATCACACAAACAAAGAAGACAGATTCCAGTGGTAAGATTTAAGCTGAACAGAAAGTTGTTAAAACCGTAAGGCAAGTAGTACAATGTAGGAGGACAATGTAAGAGGACATATTATTGCATTCTGAATAGAATGAAAATGCGTGGTTAAATGTTTAGATTGAACTGAATTCCAAACGAACATTCGTCTCACAATGGATGGGGAAGAAAGTCTATATATATATATATATATATATATATATATATATA
>QNGE01006325.1:0-32825 GCA_008508345.1 Paragonimus westermani
TTACTTGTCGTTTTAGAATCGCGCTCGCCACCCATTTATAATCTGGTATACGGTGATGAATTCACCGTCAGCTTTGCATCTAGCCTACATCATAAGCTGAAGTATAACCTCAGAAACAAGGACTTTAACATAGCAGCTCTTGAATCCCGGAAAAACTGCGTTCAAATTTTTTCCTGGTAAACCATTCTTACATTTGGAAAAAACTCTCGCATGCAATTAGCTCCAGTAAGAATATACACCAATTCAAACGAACCTTTGAAACTTTCCTACCAATGACCAACGTCATGTCCATTTTCAAGCTCTAATTGTCTGAGGACGTTATCTTTGAAAACGGACGTGATAACATCTGACGGAAAACCTTCTGGTTTGCGAGATGTTAGGTCACGCACACCCCAAAATGATCAAAACTACCGTTTTCTGGATAGATATCTTACTTTCAGACTTGCCAGTGAACAAGAAAACATGTCTACAGTCAACACGTATAGATATTATTATACATGCGCGTTAGTAAGAACCCAATCGTCCTGGTACACCCTTACCCCATACTTATTGATAGCTTATGTGTCTGTGTCGTAAACCACTATGCAAAAACTGGACATGTTAAAATCGTTGAAAAGAAACTCAAACTGTTCGTCTCATGACTGTATAATAACCTTGAGTAGCAACTCTCCCTTTTTCTCCCCTGATAGACCACCTGGCAACCTCTCGGTTTTGTCAAACATTCTACTCATTCTATATACTGTCTGTACAAAGATAATTAACATCTAACTTCGGCAATAATCGTATACTAGGGATAGCTGATAATCGATCTACTTTCGCGTTATTCAATAGCGGGCGTTCGCATGTGGTATATATTTCATCAGTTAACACAATGCTATTAACGCCACGTAGAGATTTATGCCAGAATATTATTGTTCCATTGTTCGTCATAGCTCACATAGTCAGTTTCACGTTATCCCGTTTATCGCATGATTTAGCTCTCCATTCTTGGTTTCACTGATATATCCCGCTCGAGAAAACATCCCACCCCGTCCGGACACTTAAAATTCCGCAATGGTTCGGCATATCGCGAGCTCCTCGAAATTCTCAGAAATTTGAGCGAAGAATGACGTCCGGTCGAGAGATCCATGCGTTACCCGCAAAAGTTTATGCGTCCTCACCTCGTCCATATCACGGAAAACATTTCTGCACATTTTTCTGGATTATCTATATGGAATAATGGTCAACTTCTTCGCCAACACACATTTCCCATCCCCCAACCACCCTCTTTTTGGCACGACCTTGAGCGTCAGGCCAGCGATCACCTTGTAGAGTCCGAATTGTTGTAACAAATTTATTTTGTCGAATTATGCAGATCCCAAGTTCCGTCGTCTCGGAACTATGAAGCTCGAAGTTTCCTGCCTAGACTTGAATTTCCCTTC
Organism: Paragonimus westermani; assembly: GCA_008508345.1. Taxonomy (NCBI): domain Eukaryota; kingdom Metazoa; phylum Platyhelminthes; class Trematoda; order Plagiorchiida; family Troglotrematidae; genus Paragonimus; species Paragonimus westermani. The sequence goes on from QNGE01006325.1 coordinate 1,422, forward strand.
ATATAATGTCTGTTTTTGTCTGTTTTGTTGCACTATTCACATAGCTGACTCGTTGTAAAATTTCCAAATTTGGTGTTCAAATATGCATACGCTTGAAAATCTGTACGTTGATCACGCTCTCCTGAGCGCACTTCTCACAGATGCGTCGAGAAGTACACCATTATCATTGAAAAATATGACAGGACCTAGAATTACTTAGGCGGTGGTACAAAGCGCGGTTGGTAACGTTATTGGTGAGCAAACTGAGCATCACTACTTGTGGTCGTTAATTACCCAATGATTTTCTCTCAACAGATGGTTGTAATATCGATACCACTAATTCCAGTAAAGATCTGAGAACAAAAGTGTCAGACATCTTTAATTGCTCGAAAAAAGTATGCTTCCAGTTAGCTGAAACCAGGAAGACAACAGGTTATATCAAGAAGATTCAGTTTATTGGCCGCGATGCCCAATTTGTAAAATGTGTACCTGACCTAACCTTGAGTAATGCACATTCACTTATTCACATCTACAAAAATCTGGCAGGCTTGTGTTGGAAAATCCCCAACAATCGTTTTCGAGAATCTTATTAAGATATTTGCTTTCATTCACATACATAGAACGCTATCAAAACTCGGCATCGATTCACTTTGTTCACGAAGGCTAAAGTTGAACCTCATGCTCCTGTATGAAATTTTACGCCCAAACGCAGTGCTTGCTGTCCAGTTACAACATAGCACAACATATAATTTTAGGAATAATGGTTTTACTTCGCCAATTCCGCTAGCTGAGAAGAGAATATGCATAGCATTGTTTATCGTGAGATATTCCTACACTTGGAGTAAACTTCCGAATAAAATCTGATCTAGTGGCAGTACTTGGCATTTTTAACAAGGCTCAGATGGAAACCCCACACCATGGAACACATTGTTCATCTTCAGAATTCGTGTATTTTCTGGTGAATTTTTAAAGTGTAGCTCAGGCGACATCTAGCTATCGATTGTATATCGGTTATATATTCTCTCGCACTCTCAGTCAGTCTTCAAAAAAAGCTTGCTTGGAACCGCTGAATTATTTACCCACACCTCCTCTAGCGTTTGAGCAAGTGCATACTCGCAAAAATACCGACAATCAACACCACTCTATTTGCATGCGGTATTGTGCACGCATCACCGAGATGGTTGAGAAATTCAAAAGTGAGGCTTTTTAGTAATTGCAATGGAATGATCTTATATATAATTAACTTCACGACACGCTCACTGAAAGGGCGGTTTATAATCCCATACATGTATACAACCACATATGTTCCGAGAACGCAAGATGACGTGGATCATTAGATGTAATTATTTCTTTCATTCTCATCAGTCTACTACATGGGCGGCATTCCGTTCTATAGATTTAATGAGGGGCTACAAAACATTGAAATGAACGGGTATCACATGAGTGCAACCGGATTCACTGCCAAAGTAACAAAATTGATCGCGTCAGCACCTTTTGCTAACAAAGCGCCGGTGCCTGACACCTAATCAACATCTTCCTCGGAGAGGACTAAGGTTGTGACCGCGCATTAAGATCATGAACGAAGTGACGAGGTCAACCACATGACCTGTTAAGATCAGGCGTTTCGCAATCGAAGACTTCGAATTTTCCTTCGGATGTTGATATGCTGATCCGCCTTATGTTGTTATTCGCGCTAACGATTCGAGGATGTGCTCCGCCTTCATCTATCGTGAATTTCGGTCCGTTCTGTCAATGTGTGAGTCACAGCGACGACAAGTGAACTGGCAAGTGGAATGAAAGTCGGAGTTTTTCGAGAAAGAACCATAGGGGAATTGTTAACTCATCCTGAGGAGGTTAGCAACGAGCGCAATTCCGTTGTGGGATACGTGTGATCATTGGCACATTCCAACCTTCAACTTACATAGGTAATACTTGGTCCCTTGTTTAAGGAAAGTTGATAAAAACCTGCTTTCTTGGGGTCATTTGTGGTTGAAAGGTAGCCATACGTTGCCAGAAATGAATTTCGATAAATCTGACCACATATCCATTCACACACAGAAGGCTCTCTAGGTGCTTCTTCCAAAATTTAGGCCGTCGGATATGCACAGTTTCCTTGCTCAATGAATTGTTCGTGCAGCACTGCGTTGGTAAGCCAGGGGTGCAGATGAGCAGAACTGTAAGTACTGCGTAATCCGTGTGGCTTTTTGAAACAACAGACCGGCCAAGTATATCGTCTAGGTGTCTAGAAATAAGAAAGTCCAAGAATAATTGAGTTATTCAACTTCTGTTCATGGGTGACACGTAGACTTAGATGGGTGAAAATAAAATGATGTAAGATAGTTGTGATATGGTCAAAACCGGTATAAAATAAAATGTAATCGATGTACCTTTTATTAAGCATGGAACCGTCGATACTCTCAGATTATCTGTCTAATGATCTGCCAATTGTCACACAATCAACGTGCTTTTAGGCATACCCACATAACTCAAACCGAATGTTTGCCGTACACACAAGAATCAATTCTTTAAGGTAATAGGCGGAAACAGACATCTTCGGCCGCAAAACATTTAGCTGTAACAGGTCACGTGGGTGACCCTGGTAATCCCGGGCTTCCGGTGGTTCTCCGAGTTTCTACTAAGCTGTTGACATCGTATGCCGATAGGCGGTATGGAGAAAAGTCACGTCTGCAAGTTAACAAAACAGTGAGGCACAGCTGTCACGAAGTATTATTTCAAAGGATTCCAGGAATGCTACGAGCACTTGCTAGTTTATCACCCGAAAACTCGATTTCTTCCCCCGGATTCGGCAAAAATTCGACTGAGGCATGACCACACAAGTTTTACGGGAGTATATGAAATTGCATGTCTCCATAAGTAATTAACGTAGTGCAAAAATTAAACATAAATGCCTTAATGTGTATAAAACAATACGAATATATATGCTGTTTTAAGGTGTGCGGATCAAACATGAAACGTAAGACTTGAAATTAGCATAGGCAACTATGAAACGATTTACTGTTCAACCAATAACTGTTGGCGGCATCCGATTCGGATTAGCCTGTCACAGCTACTAAAGACATGGGACGCCTAAGCTTATCCATCACTGCAGTTGGCTTGCGCTGTACCACTTGCGGTTCCACTCGCGCACCACATCTCCAATGTAAACCCGAATGAATGAGACCGGCAGGTGTGCTAGTGGGGCCTGTCTGTCCAGCCGGCCCCCGATAACTATGATTGTTAATACACACGTTAGGCACCAGCGGCATAAACGAAGAAAGGTCAACACACCTACCACCAATCAATTAAACCAGCTCCATATTGGCGCCGGTAGGTTATTACAGAATCTGACAACCGTTTAAACATTTTGCACATCAAAAGGCGGATGGTGATAATGAAAGGAAGGTTTGCAAGCCCCTGAAAAGCTTGTCTAAGGGATCTATGCGCCAACTCGTTTGATCCGAAGGTCTCAGCACGCCAAAACTGGAAATGGGTGATTTTTGGGGTAATTTCCTTCCCAGAAATTACCCAATGATAGAAAAGATTGTACTGACTGATATGTGAACACTTTAAATTTTCCCACTTAGCAGGTAGATTGCGTTTTCTTCACTCTCACAAACATCCGTTAGGTGAGGAAAAATATCCGCGAAGATAAGACAATCGTAAAGACAGGTTAACCGAACGATTGGTAAGATTGTCAACCTTTGGACTTCTTCGAGCAGTCGACAGAATCCTGGGCTAGAGTCAGCCCAGCTGTTCGCCAGTTTCAGGCGCTTTCTGTCCTTTTTCATCCAAGCCGATTCATTTTTAAGGTTTCCGAAGCTATTCACATTGAATACTGGCGAATTCCTTGGACGTCTTTTGCGACGTCATCTTGAACTACTTAAAAATCAGCTACGGCGTAACTTAAAAGAAGAAGTAATGTAAAGCCATATCTTCTGAACTGAAAACGAGAACTATTTTCTTCTCTAGTGTGCACATCGAACTTTCGTAAGCTGCAATTCTATCCGCTATGATGACGCCTACTTTGCTGACAGATTTGGCAACCGTCACATTGTATGGTGAATTACCGTTTTCTATCAAGTGCAGTTGTCTGCAATGCCTACTCAAACACGAGGGCGCTTCCACAGATGTGTTGAGATATACTATTTTGTTACATTTGTCCTACTGATGTCAGTATGTTCTTCAGCTTCGTTCACGCTTCAAATTTCCACCGCTGTGCAACTTTCCGCATGTGGTCGTGTCCACTTGGATCGTTGGTTTCGGATCCAGTGAATTTGATGGATTCAATATCAAGGTTTGCTGTTCGTTTCTCCCATTCTTTCACAATATTTTTCTGCCATTTGACACCTCATGAATGAGAGCTCACCTCGAAGACTGCGTTTTCTTTTGGGATTGTTGGGCGCTCACTGCATCGGAGTTGCGACTGTTCTAAGTTCGGCCTATCAAAATACGTCGGGAATTGACCGGGCGTAATGCGAGGAATCATTGGACTTTCTGGGCCAACAAACCCTGAAAGTCTTTTATGTTTCAACGCTGGCGTGTTGGACCACAGTTACCAGACGATATGGTAGTAATTTCCGAAGAAGTAGAGTAAGGCAGAACGCCAAGTGTGCCTGGCCTGCTCTTCACGAGGATATCCTCAGAACGCCGTAGCGTTTCACCACCACGACGAAGCTTTCACAGATTCCGACCTCATTTCTCGAAACGTAAGGAAACCTACGGAGAAACTCCCCGGGGATTGCGTGATGACCGACCTTAACTAATCCAAAGTATATACAACAAATTTCTCGCTCCAAGTGTTCCCGGGTTTCATGGTTCAGAAGCTTACGCTCCTGGGTAAAATTCCGAAAGATCTCCTCTATCTTCGATCAGGGCTACTGACGGTAACCATCTATACAGCGGACGGATGGGAAGTCCTCTCAGGCTTTGCCTTCAAACAGGAAAAATCTTAGGTAAGTGTCCACGAAGGTCTGTCTCCCACCGAACGTCTCAGATGAATTGAGACCATTAAGGACCCAAGGGTAAGACGCATGGCAGATGAACAGGTACTAAGGCTTGTGATTTCTTAGACGATTCTCCGACAGCTCTTATTCGCCCTCTTCAATCTGATGTTACTGTCTCACGATCCCGAGACCGCAGTCTTAGCCTCCTTCAACTAATTCTCGGTAATGCATGTATCCGTGGAAGCAGAAGGCAAGCGGTGCACGCCTTAGTCCATGGCCAGTAGCGGGGAATGCGGATATTCATTATGACATGGCAACCACCAGACACATCATATTTAGCCGCCACTGACAGAATATACACTGTTTGGATCTGATCACACATCTCAGCGAGAGGAAGGCGGTGTTGATCTCCGCATCAGAAATTATCTCAATATGATGAAGACCAAATCGTTTCGTTTTCCTGATGGAACTTTCATAGCATTAGTGCTATTCATAAACATTCTCACGTGTGAGCTACTAGGCGTGAATGCCGTCTACAGATGTCCCACCTCTAATTCCTTCGACGTCTCAGTTCTTCTGTGGATATATCAAACACGTATATGATCCAATTGTAGGTCAGTATGCCACAGATGTACTGGGAGTCCCCCCTTCTCAGCCGTGACAAAAAAATGCAAATGATCTACTGGATCATACTTCTAATATACCACTGAGACAGTTCGTCAGCCAACCATCAAGGTCTATGTGGGTTTGGTTTGTGTCCTCACGAAATCCACGGATTTTGTGTGCGATTTATTTTGTCAACGACCACAAGGCTCAAATGAATCTATCGTTGTGTTACTTCGGTGCCTTGTCATCAGCGATAGATGCAGCAGTCACTCTCGTTCTCCCAAGGGCAGATCTCGGTGCCATGAGGGTCGCCGAAGTTTGCCAGATGTAACTGATCACGGACAGGGACTCTACGAGGACTCCCCGGCAGAGGTTTTATAACCACACTGCATCCATTTCTGCATTGTGCATGTTGCCCTCAACCAGTAAACGGGCTAACCGAAGGCCCACACGGATTGGCCAAGTTGACAGGGAAGCGAACTTAGGGTGGGAGTTATATGGGGAGTGCTTGCCCGCGCTGCCCTGATTACACTTTTTTAGGTCTGCAATGTAACTTTGAGTTTTTCAAGGCTGCTAGGCAACTTCATGCAACGGAGGTGGCTGGCACCAATTCCGTTAGCCCGGAGAGTTTCTTCGTACACGTAGAACGTTATGAAGGGCAGAATATCTTGGTATCATCGTTCATGATTCAGCTGAAAACCTTGTTAACTGGTATTCGACAAGGTCTGCTTATTGGCGAACCAATATATTAGCACCTTCGGGAAATTGTGGGTTCAGCAAGTTTCAGGTTCGTTAGTTATCCCAAAAAGACGACCGTTACCTTGGGGAGAATCCCCGCTTTGTGCATATTTCTGACAATGTTAAACCCGACGAAGTATCTACAGTTCAACGATGTTAACCAAACAGTGTTATTGCGAGACTAAACTTCATTGGAAAAGTTCTCGATATATTGGTTGTGTGATGGAAAACCTCTCCATCATGGTTACGAAAACAACCCTTTTAGACGCTCGTTCACCTCTTCACCTACTACAGATGCGCCGTTGCAATAGTTGAGGTGGGGCACGTGGTACCTAGTTCAGAATTGCTAGACTTTGCGGGGACGCAAGGTTATGGATGCAATGCGAACTTACGAATACTCTGTGTTGGCGCTACGTTTCGACAAATGTACTAACGTGTTTGACGGGTAAACATATATTACAGCACTTCCAGGTTCCTTATACACACAAACTTAATCGTTTTTCATCCTCTTCTCACGACACCAAGCAGAACACTCTAGAAGTTTTATGATCTTAAGGGTATGCATAAAATGCTATCACCGACTAGCGTTAACTTCACTGGCAGCTGCCATTAGGGAGACTAACTTTTAATCTTTCCGAGGACCTATTGCCACTAAAACTGAGGGCGGCCGTGAAATCTGTATATGGTAGACAACCTGTCCGTCATTGTCATCGACGAACATGTGGCCATTAACGGAAGACCCCGCTTGTAACATCCAGTTTCGCCCGGTGCTGCTTAGCCACAAAATGTCCACTGAACATGAAACCGAGAAATGTGCTTCTGACGATTGTCAGTTGATATTTACACCGACGTCAAAATATGCTCAGATATGTCTGTGCTCTGAGATGCTGCGCCCCGTCACCAACTAATTTTCTAATAATGGATCATAGCTTGTGCTACTCCATGATCGTCTGACCACCAGTCATCCATGTGGTCCGGCGGTATTGTTACATGGCCTTGAAATGAGCGTTACTCCCAACATCCCTGCATAAGGCTCAGCCAAATCTCGACGTCTGTCGATAGGCCGAACTTAGAACAGTCGCAACTCCGATGCAGTGAGCTCCCACCAAATTCTAGGCCCGTTGAATGACCAATTCGGATTCAAAAGAAAATAGAGTCTTGGAGGTTAGCTCCTCACTCATGAGGTGTCAAATGGCAGAAAAATATTGTGAAAGAATGGGAGAAACGAACAGCAAAGCTTGGTATTCACTGGATCCGAAACCGACGATCCCATTGAACAGGACCACTTGCAGAAAGTTGCACAACGGTGGAACGGTGTAGCGTGAGCGCAACGAAGGCACACAATCCAGCATTCAACAGTGAGGAATGGAGAAGGGAAGCTGCACGAGAACAAGTTTTTACAGGTCAGCGATATTGGCATTACACCGAGCTTGACGTTTGTCGAAAGAACACTTAAAGCGGTTGTCTGTGTCAGTTATTGCAAGGAAGGCTCGTGTTGGGTTCGTGTCAGACATCCTATGGCATTTATGCACACAAGCTGACATGCAGGATTACACGGCTGCGGTCGGGATCCCTGGAAGTGCCGCGCCGTCGTTGCTAACTGCACATTTTCGTTCACCAGTAGACGATTTTGATGAGACTGGGGGTCTCAGTAGTGTTTTTGACATAAGGGTGCATGCTGATAACATCGCACACCACTCACAAAACTGGTGACATGTTCAGTACAATCCGACCGGCCGTTAAGCAGTGAAGGCACAAGTACTACTTCTCCCGTAGGTTTTACATTCCTCGTTTTATTACCTATCGTCATGCACGAGGAGACAAGCAAAAAGAATTGGAAGTGTGGGTTGTGACCGAGGGGTCGAACGGTCAGAAAACACTACCGGGAGACACGTGCAATGGAAATACTAGCACCATCTTAGGATGTGTCAGTGAGTCTATCCGACTGGTGTGGGACAGTAGTTGAAAATCCCGAATTATTTCCGAGAGATGCTCATGCCTTCAGTGAGCCAACAATAGTTGAAGACGGTAATTTGGTGTTTGCGGAAGAAACTAAGGAGTCCTGAAGTTCTTTCGCGTTTCTACGGCCTTCCGGTAAGCAGTGTTAAATAGACAACCACTTCCCTTTATGTAATAGACAACTCAAACACCATGCTGTAGTGACATCAAAAGCCTCTAAAGCTATCATTGCGGAATGCCGGAATAAAAATTGCACTTGAGGTCATGATACTGTTTGGTTCTAAATCAAACTTGACTAAGAAGAGTACCAGCATTTTGTTTTAATTCTTCGTAATTGTCTAATTGATTGTAACCTTTTGAAATTGTTTATTATATCTCGTTGATGGTTTGTGGCCACAGGAGTTTTTGCCACATATTCTGTGTTGAAAAAAACACAACATGTTCGCCTGAGCATGTATATGCTTACAACTGTGTCGCTTGTCTTGCTGAACTTGTCTGTAATGACTGCATTCCAAGGAGTGATAAGCAACAACATCTTCGAAAGTTCCATGAGTTTTCACAAACGGCATATTTCCTTGCTGATAAGTTGGAAAATGTCGCTGAAATTCTACTCAATATCATTGCCGTGTTAGCTAGTACGTTGATGTAGGCGGCATACTCTATTTTTTTCAGTCGATCTAAACTCGGACTATTCAGAATATGTTGACACTGTAATAGCTGGTAATTTTCCAACTTTATTTTAATAACAGAGCAGTCTTGCATTTTTCTTTCAAACTTTTGTCATCAAACGAAGATTTCATGCTTTGTGGCATAAATTCCTTACTTGCACTCGTAAATGTGGCAGTATATTAATTATCGGGATTTAAGGCTCAACTGGATTCATCTGCTTGCAACGAATCTTCCTTGATTAATTTGATTACTCTCATGCGGAAAGTGCTTGAAATCGCCGACACCTCTTGGAACAAGTTGACAAGTAAGAAGTGGAACAAAGATGTAGTAACAAAAAATGCTTTTACAGCTAAAATCTGTGAATTTTTTATAATGCTTTTGCCTTCAAGATTTGAGAACGTTATTGTGGCTTGTTTCCAGGGGCTTGAGGTTTGCTTCAGGTCACCTTCAATTTCCCAGTTGATTGGGTTGAACAGTCTCGATGAATTGTTCGACGCGATGATTAATATGAGAAAAAACAATGTTGTGATTAACACTGGTTTTAGTAAGTTCACTTTCGAATTCAGTGGTTCTTTTCTGTTCAGGTTGTTTGTTGCGGCTAGCTTGTCAAAAAGACTGCTTCAAATTATTTACTTACTCAGAAAAGTTTGGGAAGCTGATGAGGTTACTGCTGAATTCGCATGAATGCGGAGTTCAACATGCTGTTGTGAAATTCTTGTGGGTTTCTATTAAAAATGACGAGGGAATTTTCTGTGCCCGCTATTTGTACGTTACAGGCATACTGGGTTTGTTTAACTCTACTGACTGTTTACGATTCAGAATTTCTTTTCGATATTCTTACGCCACAGAAACCTTATTTGAAGTATTACTGTTTGATTTTATCGATGTGTTTAGTGAACTTCATGATATTTTAGAAATGTGCAGCTTGCATGATGAGTGGAACACTTCGAGTTTACTTCCACAAGGTTAGTGTTTATTTTGCACGTCAGCCTAGCGTTATAGTCTTGGATCGTTTTATCAACGTGATAGAATACCTTTTGGAGAAAAAGAGTCCATTACTCGTGAAGTATTGCACCCTCTTGTGCGAAAACATTCGAAAGTAAACCGCTCTCATTTTTCTCAGAAGCAATAGTTACCGTGGTGTCGTCGATCTTTTCATTACCTCTCACATGCAAGAGAAGTTTTTGACACTTACGGAAGAACTGTTGCTCAGTCGCAATATTCATGTATGCTTATCTGCAATAACATGTATTTCCTCAGTAATGAGGTAATTTTAAATTTCTCATTTCTGCTTATGCTTTCAGGTGTAACAGATTCGTACTTCCTGTGCCAGTTCTACTTGCGGCCAAACTAATTAAAGCAGCAAGCAAAGGTGCTGAACATTATTTGCTTCCTAAATCAGGGTCACGATTTGGCTTTACAACTAAAGAAACGGCGAACGATATGATAATCAAGGAACAGAAATCATTTTTTCTTACTATTTATATGGAGTTTTGCTTTATGGTGCATCAGTAAATTTCAGTCAATTCGTAACCTTCAGGAAATTCTTATTGGAGAAATATATTGATATCTCGAAGTACTATGGGCAATATCAACACTTTTCAGAGTTATTTGTACGCTTATTTTTTGGCAGATATCTAGAAGCATTTTCGGTATTCTGAGCTTTGTATAATTGTTTTTCTGTAGAGTGTTACATCAGCACTTGCTCCGGATGAAAAGTTCATGCAATCTTTCACACAGCTGTTATCGCTGTATTGTGTTTTACTTATGCAGTGTGATCTTAAGAAGACCTTAGTGAATGTGCAGGTTGTTCCTGTAAAAGTCTCATTGGGAACAATTTTCGACCCAGATACAAAACGGCTAATCAGAAAATGCTTCACATGCACCCTGCCAATGTTTTACCGATTTTGTTTCATGAAGAAGAACCTTTTGCGTTCCAAATCTTTGCTTTCTTCAGGAGATACGTTTATGCACGCTGGACGCAACTTGGAGCGTCAGTAAGTGTATGTGTAGAACGTCTAACTATTAATAGACTAACAACGCTGCCTGAAATTGACTCCAAATTTTTCATGGATGAATACGTATATTTGGAGCTTATTGCGCTAATGACTCTAATGGAAGCTACAAAAGTCTATGAAGATTACGGAGGCAAACTCAAAGATGACAAGGAAGCAACTGAAATTTCACAAACGTTTGAGATTCTAAAGCAAGGAACAAGTTCTATTCAAGGTCGTTCGTGTGCTTCATTCTTATTTTGGTCCTTGCCTGCTGTTAATTCAAGAGTTGAAAGTAACTAATTGTGCGAGAAATATTTCGGTGCGCCCAGTTCATTTAGCCCGGACAGATTGCCAGTTTATATTTATGACTCCAAGCAGTTCTCTATTTGGGTTATTTAGTTGGGGTTACCTTTTGAATCGCTTGTGATCAGTTGGCATCATTGTCAGCTTTGAAATTTATGCGAGCTGTAGTTTTAAGGGATACTGTTGAAAAATAGAAGAGCAAATGGTGATGACGATAAAATTTAACCCACATTTTGTTCTACAATAGAGATATAAATGTTGACTTCGTTGGTTAAACGTTCACTGAAAGTTTTTGCTGCACTATACTTTTGAATTACTGCTAAGTTTTGAATAGGGCAAATGTAAGTCTGTCAGTACATGATTTTTGCTTGAACGGGTTTAGCTCTGTCTCTGTTGTTATTTACTACAGAGAAATTCAAACCAGTCACTAATAAATTGCAGACGTGGTCACCCGTTTTTTGTTACAACGATATTGTCGATGTACGCATAAAATGGGGGTAGTAACGTCCGACTAAGATTGTCTGGGAATAACCTGAGAGTCATTTGTTTTTGGTTGGCGGCAGAATATGGAAAAAGGTCCTGGTAAACAATCTTCTGCACTGACAGAAGATGCTTGATGTTTAGTGGTGCCGGATTCCTCCTAGAGTTTACTGCCAACTGCCTTCATTAATTAGAATTTTGTTGAAACCATTTTGATACATGCTTAGCTACTCTGCTTAAAAGCTGGCGTTCAATTCCGTCAGCATAAATAACACGACATTTATATTTGTGTCCATACCCTGCGTTTACTGTGATGTGCTTGGCCGTCGCTTGTAGGTCCGGTGATGTGGGGAGCAATAATGTTCTATGTGTAACTACTAGCCTTGTGGCAAAGATATGAACAACAACTGATGTCAGCCGAAGTTCATCCAATCGACACACACGGTCACTTTTGAACAGAGGTTGCCAAAGTAATGTTCTACCATAAACCGTGAATAGCGGAGTACTTTGTAGATTATTCACAGTGAACCTCCTCAAGGTGTCTTTTAGCTGGCCGTTTCGATGCACATTCTTCTGCAGTTGGCGTAGTTAATCATATAAGATGTTCCCAGTAAGGAGGCGCCTTGGTTGATCACCTAGTATGCAAACCAATCTTTTAAAAATTTTAGGACCAGAGTTGTCAATATATATGCAGTGAGTGGTCTGAACGCTGCTTTGACCGGCAGTATCCTACTTTATTTCATCTCTCTTGTTAGTCACGATACTAACTAAGAACCGCAGTTGACATTTAATTTCACCTTATAAAATATAGCGTGTTTTGGCGTAACGGATAAACCTATTGCCCAGATCTGTACGTTGGCGATTAGACGCATATCATCAGCATGTCTTATAAAATGCCAAACTGTCGAGTTTTTATGGTAGGTTCTTCTCTAGTTTAACCCCAAAATATTAGCTACGACCAGGCCAAGTGGATTGCCTATCCTTATTTCTCCAGTCTACTTGTAAGCCTTAACTAAACTGGTGAAGTTTGATTCTAACGCACTTTTAGTCCATTTTCTGGGGCTTCAACCCTAACTTAATGTAAATTTCTATGGGGCAGTGAAACACTTATAAGCAACAACTCAGTGTCCAGAAGAGCCATGTTGTTGCTAAATCTGTCAAGAGTTTCTAAAGATGTGGCCAGTTTTAAGCTTCTTTAGGCAGTAACTTGTCACAACTCTCCACATTGGTTCTATCAACATTACGGACAATTCCGTGATTTCATGTTGCAGAAAGTGGGGCATAGCTAATCTGGGCATTGAGGGAACTCCAGGTTTGTAAGTTTTGAAAAACCCGCAAATCTGAGGAAGTTAGCTACTACACGATTTGATTGACTCACCAAAACCTTCTTTTTTCCCGTTCTCAACAAAGCACAAACGATCGCTTCAGTGTACTCAGGCGATCGCAACCAGATACAGCCAGCTCATTCGGTTTATAATATCTCGGTAGAAACCTTAATAGTTTTACTGTAATTATTTTGCAATTTGGAAATACATATGGTTGACTCATACGCAGCAAACATCGGTACAAGACCGGCAATATTTGATTAGGTATGAGTGGTATGTTGTCCGTCTTTCTTCCCCAGTCAAATCATACCATATTTATTGTATTAAGTTTTTAGTCTGGCTCCTGCTTAAAGGTAATGTTGGGTTGTCATAATGGAATGATTTTGCATAATGGATGACAGTGTGTTTTACGTTTATTACCCGGGGGTGCTTTGATACTTTACTTTGGATGTGCCTATCAAATTGGGGCAAACCTTTCCCGATGGAGTTCAGCAGCCGTTTGATCACTTTGGCATACTACGGATTTAACTACTCAAACTTCAAATAAATTCAGTCGTATCACTCTCCCAAATACAAGTACAAGGAACGCTGTCACAAGATTCTTTTGGTAGTTGATGATGTAACATTTTCGTTGTTTTCATGGTGCGAAGTGGTAATTGTAAGCATGCAAGGCAAACCAAGTTTATGTACTGATAGTTTTTTGTGAAATCTGCACAGCATATGTGTTCTCATGTTGACTTTCGCTCCCGTCCTGATATGCTGGATCAGTTGGAATGGTTCTGTTCACTAGCGCGTTAGCATTTTGAACCAAAGCCGCCTAAGACGGGCTAATGGGAACAGGTTGGTAGGAAGCTGTAGCACTTAGACAGTTGTATAGTTGTGTGGTATATTACTGGTTACACTTAAGTTCTGATTTAATGGAGCCCGGACTCACTAGTATTTCATGGATTCTCCGCTGCCATCTTTCAGATAAATAACAAAAGTCACAATTTCCCCTAGGTATTACCGCACCCCGATTAACAAAACGTTTGCTGTGATATTTGGTGTTATTCACTACCCCCAGAAGCTTGATTTAGTTTAAGGTGCATCTAATGCAACCAACACAACCGAAACCAAACATCAGTGTATTATTCAGTGTACCTTAGGGTTGAGCACATTCTTCACTGTCAGCTAAGTCGGACTTTTGTTTATATTAGTTCGAGCTGAGTCCTCATGGAGGACGCAAAATCTTATTTTTTACAGATCAGGTTTCGGACAGGATCACCCTGAGCGAACCCACTCAATTTCTTGAAAAAAAGAAATTTTCGAAATTCGTTATTGTTTCAGGCAGATAGGTGCATTAATTTCTACTTCCTTATCCGCCCTCTGCCTTTATTTCTCATTTGTTCACCGCAAGCTGGTTAATAAACAGTGATTTATTTAATGCCTACACGTCTTAGTTCGGACAAGCTTTCCCTTGAGACCGTTAATGGTTGTGTGTATTTGCGATCCTAACTTTGTTATTCAATCCGAATCATCCTTATGAAGAGCTACAGGTTGTTGGTACTTTCCTGGAATTTCTGGTGACGATGAATCGGCATTTGCAGTCAGAGTGAAGTGGAGGTCATACTGAGCTTCAGAGTACAGCTAAGTTTGGGAGACGGGTTCTGAATAAACGATCGTTTGTGCGCCACAAGACTGAGAACTTCAGTTGGAATTCAAAAAGAGAAGTTAAAAAGACGTTCACCTGATATACGTATGTCTAACAGGTCAACGTTAGTTTATAATGTTTCAAGTTCGTATTTTACGATGGCTATGGTGATGTTTTGGGTGGGGGCTAAAACACTTGGATTTTAGTCTGCCTGCTGGTGGTGTAAACTCAAGACTTAGACATTTCAGTTCCAGAGAAGGCGTTTGGCTGTATTTTCGATATCCGGAGATGACGCCTCCATGTTGATAAACAGTCGACAATATTCCGTGGTAACCTTTGACGCTGTATGCCGAGTTTCACAAATTGTTGTACAGGACGGCAGCTTACCACAAGTGTTTCGTTTCATCCCATCTAATCATGGGTACAAATTCACTAGGTGACTACTGACGCCTTGTAGCGGTGCCCCCGGAAGAATGTTGTTCACTACTGAGATAACCACCGTGTCCTGGACCACAAAGTTTTCATGCTGTTCTTGGTTTATCGCTCATCCAGAAATCGTCTGTTTACAAAGATGAAATGATCATTGCTCACAAGCGAAAGTGGTTGAGCGTTCAGATTTGATGATTCAGTCGTGCCTAATGTGAGGTCAATGGCGCAGTGGTTAACACGGTTGCCTCATGATTGGAATGTCCGGAGTTCAAATCCCGGCCGTGGCAAGGATATGCACTACTGACGAGCTCTAATGAGAGCGAAACTCGAGTCTAGTGCTTCTTTTCGAAAGAGGCTGGCTGGAAAGTCTATCTGAATGCGAACGCTGCGATCAAATGTGAGTGATGGTCAACTTGAAAATAAACCAAATCCCCGACTACTCATCAGTAATCTAAAATATCGCCTTGCAGGTTTAATGAGTTCTGTGATCTCGACCTGTCTCGGAAGTCCTAATCGCGGGGTTATCGATTGGAGTTAACAGGCAGTAACTGTGTCTCCTCTCGAGACGATCGGGCAACCTGATCATTGCTCACAAGCGAGAGTGGTTGAGCGTTCAGATTTGATGATTCGGTCGTGCCTAATGTGAGGTCAATGGCGCAGTGGTTAACACGGTTGCCTCATGATTGGAATGTCCGGAGTTCAAATCCCGGCCGTGGCAAGGATATGCACTACTGACGAGCTCTAATGAGAGCGAAACTCGAGTCTAGTGCTTCTTTTCGAAAGAGGCTGGCTGGAAAGTCTATCTGAATGCGAACGCTGCGATCAAATGTGAGTGATGGTCAACTTGAAAGATGACATAGTCAACTAAAAGTGAGCGACGAGGGTATGTGTGGCACCCAACGAGTGACACTGACAGACAAATTGCCGGGATCACAATGGGAAGTGATCAAAAAGAGCACCTGGTAGAAGTTGCAACAGCAGTGCAAACCGAGTCCATTGAAGCACTACGGATATGACGATTAAGCAGAGTTTACGACCGAAGGTCGGTTGATCCTTGGTAGTAATGAATACGGCAGAAGCTGTCGTGAAGTTAAACACAAACGTACAAAAAGCCTGCGCAAGAGCTGGTCAAAGAAATGAAGAAAGCATCTTTATCCGAAGACAATCGAGTGATTCCTACGATTCGTGGTTGTACTAGCTGTCAGTACTCAGTACGTGAATCAAGATGTGTGACAGACTACGGGTGGGCTGTGCGCCCTGTAGGCCAACTTATATGGCTTCAACTAATTCATTCGATTGTGGCCAATAAGAATACTTTACCTAGTTATTACATTTCTGACGATCGCAAGTCGGAAACTGAAGTAGTTTTGCGGCTTGCACTACTGAAACACGTTAAAGCTCAAAATTTTGACCGTTCCTAAGCTCTTTTCGAAAGAGGTGATGGTAAATTGTCATGTGAACTGGCAACCGCCCTCCGCTCCGTATGATACACTGAAGAAGTGTCTCGCGTTCTTTGCTTATAACCAGTCAGGAAATGCACATGCATTTCTTATAGTAGCAGACGTGCGATATGTAATTTTATTTTGCCAAAGTTATTTGGATGTCTTCTACTACCGAGGCTTATAAAACACAAGAAAAACAAATTGTAAAAGATTAGATAGATTTTCATCGGTTCGCGGGTGTACTTGTCGTACATCCACCTTAAGGAGGAACATCGTCACTCCCATTCTTAGCCACTGGTTGTAATATTTTTGAATTTGAAGGACCCTTTTGTATCGTTTGATTACTGGTCTTCTTCATCATAGGGCGGTTAAGTGAAATCCTTGTATGTTTACTGTCAGCGTGTGGTGTGGACCCACAGAAAGTCACATCGATCGCTCTTTACTTCAAGTATCACTCAAAAAGACATGTTATCTCTCCTTTTACACTCTACGCGGTGGATGTTGTTGTAGAATAATCGTTCGGAGCCTTCCAGAGAATGAGAATGGAAGTTCTACCTTGAAGTAAAATAACCAACATTAAAAATACGGATTACAATGCTTTGTTCATTTCTTTAGTCAGCATGTATACTAATTTAAATAGAATAAGTGGCATGGCTGGTCTGCTTGTTATATGCTTCGCACTCTCAAAACACAACGTACTATTACAAGTTTGAGTTGGTTTTGGTCCAAGTAGACTGTTTTAGACTATTAGTCGTTTTACTCACCCGAATCGCCTCATTTCATCAACTTGAAACATTACTTAAAGGAGTGTCTCTGAAAACGGTAATGACAAGTGATGCCTCCTCTAAACTCCGCCATATCTGGTGTTTTAATTATGGCTGACTGTTGGCGGAAAGAGAAGATTACACTTCGGATGTCCACACCGCTTTGCTTTACCAAACAGAGACCGGACCTATTCGAGTGAGATATGCATCTAAGCTGTTATTATTCGTTCAAAGTTAGCTTTACCTGCCAGTTAGTGTCACTCAGGGTGATAACGGCAGCAATTCGACTTTTTGTTAACACTGATGATAGAGTTATCCACGTTCACGATCGATGGCCAGATGGTGAAAATGCACAGTCTAGAAAAGTTGAGCAATTTTTCCTGCAACCAGTAGAACATCTACCCTAAAAGATGTTGTTCACTGCGGCTACTGGCGATTAAAAATCCACTTGGTTACATGTCGGTGATACCCTTAGTGGCTGTAAAAGGGCGGGCCATCCGGCTGAGCAGGGTTGGAAGGCACGTCTCGACGGATTTGGGACTGTGTGACCATCGACACTGCTAACTGTAGGTGCTTTCTAATGTGGCTGTGTGTCACAAGCAGTGGCGAGCTTGCACGACTGGCTTTGTTGGCACTTCGTAAATTTCCATTATTACTGATTGTTTTCTTTCTCGTCCAGAATGACGCCACAGCCGCGCATAGACAGAATCAGTCTGGATAGTCAATTAGATGCCGTGTTCTATTGACATAACATCGACTTAGTTCGGTGGCCGGTTCTTGTTTATGGTTAACTTTATTACTGAACGCTGCGCTATGCTAAAGATGTTGACATTAGATAGTTGTAACCGGTGTTATTTGTCCAAATATAACTGATGCCAGTGATAGTGACCGTGAATTGTGAGATTGGTTTTCTCTGCAATATCTGCATTAGTACTTGTTGTTTGGCTGTTTCGCGGACTGCTGTTGGAACCCGCGGCAGCCTGAACTATTCTATCCACGAGTGCAAATATCGGTAGGTATGGTGGCAATGAGCAGAACGGCAAATGTCTGTATTAGATGAGTGTTTCAAGTCCGGTAAAAGTAAGGTTGACCACCAGCGTTTCTACAATTCTATTGCTAACTACTGCTAACTAACTGAAATTTTAGCACGTACTCTCACAACCATGGCTAGTGCGCCTAATCGCGTTCTTTGAACCTATTTTGCGCGTTTAATTTTCCACGCCGAAGGACATGCTTCTTCTCAATCTGCGTTCTAATGGGTTTGCTCTATGGCTGTGCTCTTCTTCCAGCGGCTGTATAAGAGGCAACTTGAAAAAAATGCGTGGTGGTATGCATTGAGCATCTCTCACAGTTGACAGCAGCCTTATCACTCAGCTCTTTAGGAAACCGAGCAATGGGTTCAAATTTTATGTCTGCTAGGGTTCGGTACTGGTGGCTACCACGGCCAACATTTGACCTCCAACCCTAAAATGAGTTCGGTTTAGCAGTAGCTAACACGGTTACCTCATGGGGATGTGAACTAGTGTTCAAATCTTAATCGTGACGTGAGTATATACTGCTGGCAAGCTGCAGTAAAAGCAAGGCACCAGTCTGGTGGTTTCCTTCAAGATGGCTAGTCCGCACATCTTGCTAAATAAGAGGATTTTGTTCGTCTACTTGACGCTCAATTTATATCAACCAGGTCCCTAATAATTTTTTAAACATTTGATGGTTCTTAACTCTGTTTCCTTCACGGTGACTGATTCGGTTACAGCTTCACTCTGACAAAACTACCCAATTTTTGTTTTAGCTGCGGATTATTATTCACTGGCCGAGCATCTGCAGGGTGATTCGAACAACGTATTACCGGATAATACAGCCGCTTCAGCCTTGGGCATAACCTGTACTCTGATGAATCGTTCAATTAAGTTTTTTGAACTCAAAATATACTCTGATCGCAAAGCTTGTTACGAAGCAGCAGAAGTTCACTACACCTTAGCCGAGTAAGTCGACCGTCATCAATGAAATCATCGTGATGGGTTCGTTATATGTTGCAAACTCACATTTTTCAGTATAGGCAATAAACATATTCTAACTTCATTTCAGCAACACTGCATTGACCGCCTTGGTGAAAATGGTGCTTTACCACATTGATTACTCTTAAACTATGACGGATAGTTTTTAGTTTAAACCTCGTGCAATACACGGTGTCACCGGTTTGAGTCCGCGTTGTTCGGTCCATGATTCCACACTCTTATCTACTCAGCAGTCAACTTTGCAATCCCCATGCGCTTCCAAAATGCGATAGTGTTTGTCATCGGTTTGAAAAACCACAGATTATCATAGTGGCAGGCGGAATTTGTATAAGTTTTAGATAATTCCTTATTCTCATGTGATAATATTAGTCAAGTTTCTGACTATTAAAATCATCGCTGTCACCTTTATCCTGTTAACGTCATCACCATTCACTTTCGACATTAATACATGCTTTATTGACAATGATGCCTCATTGATAGCTTTCACACTTTGAGAGTGACCATAATTTAACCCCCTAGATACTAACAGAAAACTCATTAGTTTAACTGAAAAGAAGATTGGGAGCGTCGAGTTCACCATGAATCACATATTTCTTATTCAGGTTGATAATGGGTGCATACATAACGTGAAAAAATCCCAAGAGCAAGCTCCGATCAGACGTGTGGTCTGCAGTTCACTGTGCATATCATTCATCATCCTTTATGGCCGAAATGTTTTCGGTAATTTTCAGCAGTTATGCTAGTGTATTTCACCATCCGCTTCTCCCCGATATGCCCCTTGAGATGACGCTGCTTATCTGTTGGATGAAGTTAGGAGCAGGTGAACACGGTACCAATAAGTTTGTTTTCTAACAAGCAGTCAGGGCGTTCTGTGATGGGATGTATTGCGACGTGTGATGACCGATAAAAGCAGCACACGGCAAATCAGCAAGCAAGCGACCGGAAACTAGTATAGCCTTGGCTGGTAAAACAAGTCGGTAGATACTAACGCACAACAGTTAAAGTCTGTAGCAAAATAGTTGGACCGCACGACAAATCCAATGTTCCTGCAGGATGAAGATAAAGGATGCAAATTTACGGATGGATCGTTAGGGGGGCTTTGGGGTTAATAATTAATGCTAGATTGGAGAATGCCGCCAAAAGTACGTAGGCAGATGCTCCAAATTTTATTTCGCACTTAATTTGTTGAAGTAATTAAACTTCCGGACATTAAGAAGATCCATTTTAAAATGTGAGAGTTATTCAATTTTATTGGAATGGCATGATGACAAGCCTAGTATAGTTGTGTTTATAAAGTGTGCACCAAGTTTAGAATCGTAATGGCGAGAAACATCCAGCCAAATTTGGAGGACTTCAAACTATGGTTCTTGAATCTGTCTGAATATACTGAGGTTTACCACTGCGTTACGTGGTCCGTAAACCCAATAACACCACCTGAGGCGGTATGACAAACAGAACGATCCTCAGATCCAAGAATAAGTCAAGACGGCCGTCTAACAAAGTGGATTCCATACGCTGCTGAAAAAATTCTTTCCTACATCATGTGGGAATCAGATGGCTGTCTGAGTAAACGACCAGGAAGTAACTCAGGCTACGGACCTGTGAAAGTTCCTCATAAAGTGATCGAAACTGATCAAAAACTGGATCCGCTAACAACTGTATCTAGATAAAATATTTTGGAATCGGTGTATTCGTGAAAGCTTGAGAAACGTGGAGACATTTATAACCAAGATGAAAAGCGAAAATAAGCGTGGGAGTTTTTCATGCGGTCATTCCGGATCATTTGCCTTAACAAAACCTCAAGGGTGCGTCGCAAACAAACTTGACTCACTTCCATTAGCTTATCAGCAGTCCAGTTGTATTAGTCAAGTAGTGAAAAACTGTTTAATTGTGGTTTCACAACAACCTCAGTTCAGGTCGTCCGACTATCCAAGAGTTGATGATACAAAAGGTTAGTTGAAATCTCTATGGGAGTAACGAGGAGCTACACGTTTTCCAAAAAAACGTGGAGAACATTACGATGTGAATAAGTTGTTAACAGTGCTCAAGATAAACAATGTTTGAAAACAAACGGAACCCATCATGTGCTTAATCATATTTGGATATTTCAATCACAAATGTGCATAGCTATCTCTTGTAATTCTGTTGCCGTCTCAACTCACAGTAGCATTCGCGGCGAAACTGACAGAGGTTTTTCATGGTTACAAATGTTCGTTTGTACCTATCAGATAATCTTGAGATAAAGTTTTTTTTTAAAAGGCATAAATTTAGTGCAACACTTCACTGAGGCCAGTAAGACGTGGACATCAAACTTTTTGTCTATCCCATCTGATTTACTTACAGTCGCCTTCTTTGTGTCCCGGAAATGCTGCTGGAGCAGCTTCTACTATTCCCAGTGAAAGCTGGCCTGGCTTATTTTCTAACCCTTCCTGTTTTCTTCACCATTCAATTACTACTCACTTATACGGTAAGTTCTGAGATTTCATTGCGTCGATAAATTCATTCAGACTTTTGAGAATCACTTTCTCACTCGTCTTGACGTCTCACCTGTGGAACGGAAAATATCCCTCACAAATAGTAAGTCGACCGTTGTGACTGCAGAGAGGACCAATTTCCAAATGGTCTATGAACCAAATTTGCAAAAGGTGTCAAATTCACGCACATGAGTACAAATAACAGTATCTAAAACTTTAGAATTTCAGTCGATATGAAAGAGATGAACCCTTAAACTTTTCAAAGATGAAATCTATTCCCCAAGTACATCTCGAAAGTTTTTTCCAGTCGACGTACGTTGTGTTACGTAGTTACGAAAAGTGTGATAAAATTATTAAAGAACGGAATAGGCTTTACAATCTGCTATCTTTCGAGAAGTATTTCATTCCACTGGAAGACGTTTTTGGTAAAATTCTCAGGAACAAACGCACATCCCGACGTGAACGACGAAATATTTCACAGAAATGAAGAAATGGGTTATTTGTAAACTGCCTACTTCGAAATATTACTCAACAAATGAAAAATCTCAGGTGAATCGGCATAATCCACAAATCCTTATCGCGGGTTGTTAATCGGAGTTAACGGGTAGTGTTTCTGTCTCCTATCGAGGCTATCGGAAAACCTGATCACAGGCAAAAGTGCTTAAGCGTTCATATATGACAATTCATTCGTTCTCAATGTGAGGTCACTGGTGCACTGGACAGCTTGGTTGTCACGGAAAAGTATGGCTGGAGTTCAGATCTCTGCTACACTGCCGGCAAGCTCTAGCAACAGCAAAATTCGGGTCTAGTGTTCTTTTTGAGAGAAACTGCCTGAAAAGTTTACTTGAATGCGAAGCGTCAATCAAATGCCAGTAATGATACTTCGAATTAACCAACTTCGCTACTTCTCATCAGTAATCAGTATGCCTCACGTATCAAATTAACCATAAAATCTCGCTTTCCGTAAATTGTATTGGACTTTACTGGGCAAGCTTAAAAAAATGACAACTTTTGTAAGTACTGAGGTGAACCAAATTTTTTTTTACCAACTTCTCCCTAAGGTTCTAGATTACTGAGTTTGTTTTCATTGAGCCTAACTCACCGTCTTAAAAATTCAGTAACACTGAAGCGATCGTGTAAAGTTGATCACTTAGAAGACTGCACTTCATGACTCAGCACATACACTCGTTTTTGGCACACTATCTGGGATTTTTTGGCTATCTAATTGAATGATTTTGTCATCTAACTCACTGGAAGAACTTTATCTACTATGGTCAGTAACTTCATCTGTGAGAGGAGGGAAGAGAGAAAGGAAATGTTTGCTTTGTGTTTAACGTGGCTGAAAATGACCAAAAATATGCCTGTTCATCACACTTTTATCACAGTAAAATTTGAAGCATTCTTTTCCCGTTAAGAATTTGAATAAAGAAAGCAGTTGGCTGATATTGCACGATTTATGTCTGGACAAATTTCGTTGCATGTTCACGGGTGCATACTACAGACCATTTATATATCAGTATGAGAAAGCGAACAAGATACCAGATAAATTCAATTGTCAGAGTGCACAGTCGTTGTCACTACCAACGTAGTGACAACCCTATAAACAGTTGTTTCTGAACACACAACGCGGGTTCGAACTTTCAGATTGCAATCGCCTCAGCATAGCGCAGTGTTCGCCTGTGTGACGTTGAGTAGATAACGCGAAATTCCGTTGTGGGACCACATTGGTGTTGCGTCACTAGAATATGACACGCAAAAGAAGATGCAGGCTGCTTGTTTCTGTGCGCGGCTGAGACGTCATGTGTTTGCGTGACCTGTTTCTTGGCCCACTTCGGGATGTGCTCCATGACCCTGGTTCACAACTGGCACTCAGTCTTGCCTATGTACGATGCTCCGCATCTACATTAATACTCATAGATAGTGTTGGATTTAGCTGACTTGGGTATCAGTTGTTTCACACAGAGTGTCGGAACACGGAATGTTCTGAACAGAATCTCGCGATAGAACTAACCAGACGATGGTGAATAAGTTGGTATTCATGATCACCCTAAAGGGAAGACGAAGAAACACTGAATTTTTCGACACAGTCGCGTCGAATTTTTATGTCATTGGGATGTTTAAATCTTGCAATGAACGGTTTAGGGTGACCGTTTAGCTGTGTGGTGGTCTCTAACAGGGCCATCTCTTCTTGAACAGTATCTTCAGTGCAAAGAAAATGTTTAAATTCTTGCCTACTCTCAAATAATAAGTAACCCGAGTATGAAGTATATGAGCAAACATGTTTACGAGCACAAATTTTGGCCGGCGCTACTACGAATGACGTTGCTGATCAGGTGACCAGTCGAGCATTTGAAAAGTGCCCTTCATCTTCGAACCTTGGAGGCAGCTTCGGATTAAATCTGTACATTTCGTGCATCAGATGGTACCGCAACGATACATTCATTTCATTCAGATATACTGATCGCGTTTCTGTTGGGAATGCAACTCTTTCCAATCGGGCGGTGACACTGTAACTCTTCTTTATTTATGGATGGGATATTTCTAAAAGAATTGCATGTCTTCAACCTAGATATAAATTACCAGCCGCAGCAGTTTTCGACAGCATCTCAGATCATTACGCTCTTGTGTTGATTGTAAACTTCTTTCATTCGGACTTGACTTTTAACAGCCCTGTAACACTTTACCAGTCGATTGCGGATTGCGGCCTAAGTCGATCTTATGTCGGTGCTCCTGCTTCCGCTTAATATTCGCCAGTCACAGCTCGAGTTCAGTTGACGAAAACCTTCCCGCAAAATTATTGCTCACTCTGAGAAAATTTAACATGGTTGCTTTATCAGTGAAGATAACTGACCATTCTGGTCGACGCCTTATCAAATACCGTGAAGGGTCTGATAAAACGAAAGTCTGCCAATCATGCGCTGGATGGAAGAAGTCACCATCAGCAATTATACCCAACACAGTAGTATGCCAACAGCAATCTTTCCCCTGCACGTCCTTTGGAGAACATACAAAAACATTTGGCAAGCCAGAATGGGTCCGTGTGGACGACCTTTGCCGTTCTGAGATATGGAATTTTTGAGTCAACCCAGCACTGAAATTATGGGATGGATGTTAACAACTTTTGACCCAGTTGAACCAAAGATGTGTTAAATTATTGATCCTAGTGAACTTAAAATAGTTACTCTACTCATTAAAACTTAGGGAGTTGTCCAAATACTACTAATTCGCTTACATTGAGCGGGCAACCACCGCGATACTAAACGAAAATATCTCCAGCCTTAATCTCCCTTACTAGCAGATTGTCTGGCAAATATAACTGAAGTTAAGTCTTTAGCCTCACCATCGTCAAGTATATTTTGTCATACGGAAAGCTAAGTTGTATGTGGATTGGAATTTGTGAAGTTACCTTAACCTTAGCACAACCGTCTGATGACGTCTTACTCTCACCTGCAGCTCGGTTGTGTTGTTTGCAAGGTGTAGGCACCTTGATGCTGAATGTTTGGATATGGACGTAGTCATTTTCAGTAGTTAGGTCCCTTCCTGTCTCCTTCTTTTTCTTTCTCTCTTTCTATATAGGGTTTTCTGTTTCTTCATGGTTGTGTGGCAGTTAAGCATTAGTGTTAACCACTGATGTATTGCTGTCTATGATGATGATGATGATGATGATGATGACGATGATGATGATGATGATGATGATGATGATGATGATAGCACAACCGTGCGATTCGTATTTGTTGCTACCAGTGAATATCTATCGTTCCGTAAGTTGGCTTAGTTCGTTTTACATACTTTTCATTATTAATAAGTACGGCTGTACACTTTCTATTTTCATTAAGATGGTGGACCCAAATCCATGCTTCCTCAACGGAAAGCCATTATGACTAGTATCAACAAAGTCTGATGAGCAATCTGATTAGTAGGTGTAAGCAGTGTAAAAGAATGATTGATTACTGCGAACGATGATGGATTTGGTAACTCGGGTTGATGGTCTTTTCGTTCTATATTCACCGAAAAACCAAGTTGAGCAAGCAATCGAACGCCTGTTTGGGCACGCACGGAGGAAACGTAAGCATGATCACATAGTTTGTGTTTGTTATGATCGTTCACTCACGTCACTCTTTTGAGGTGCACGACAACTTACTGGATGAAATTTCGGTTTTAAAGTTTCGATTCGAATCTGCAACTCTGATGTTAATATCATAACGATATTTCACTACTGAAACAAATGGCCCTGGTAATGTTAACGCAACGGTGTCGACTGATGAATGTTTGTTTACTTTGAGCCAACCTTACCGACTGAGCTGAGTACCGTAAATCACCAGGGAGAGCAAAGTTCAGCGAGGAAGTATGCACGAGTGCGGTGAAACCAGAACGCTGGGCAAATTGACTAAAATTCCATAATGCATTTTTCTTTTAGTCTCGTAAACGCATATCTTGTGTCTGACTCACTTAATCTCATATAGTAAGAGCACTTAGTTTGTCCATCACCCGATGACCACTGCATCAACAGATTATCGTTATGGCCTAAAAAGGTATTGTATGGGGAGACTATAAAATAACACCGAAGTACCGATCGACCCTGTTAAAGTGAATTCATATTAGTAGCTAATCAGTTTGTGGTGACTTGAATGACGAGTTACGTTACGCGCAGGTCGTCTATCATGCTTGAAGTTACTGAGTATTCAAAACAACACCACATGGCGCAACACCAACTTCTGTAGCAAGTTGGATGGATATTTTGTTCGAACTCCGTAGCTCTCTGTGGGGTAATGTTAGCCCGAAGGTGAGTAATAAAATCATTTTTGTCTGCATGCCTCCATTCT
Organism: Paragonimus westermani; assembly: GCA_008508345.1. Classification (NCBI taxonomy): domain Eukaryota; kingdom Metazoa; phylum Platyhelminthes; class Trematoda; order Plagiorchiida; family Troglotrematidae; genus Paragonimus; species Paragonimus westermani. Next base: position 27,998 of record QNGE01006325.1, read on the forward strand.
GATTGTCGTAGGAGGCATAGTTAAAAGGATTGTAAGGAATTACCAACTACCTTTTGAGCAAATTTGGTGGACGAAAAACATGCTCATTGATAATAACGTTAGTGTTACAGGGTTCGAGAGGCACGGGAAAAAAATTCCTGCGTATTAGTAATGGTGGTGATGATAAACGTACATGCAGGCAGAAATCAGTTACATTAATGCAATTGTCAGTAGACAACGAAATGCGGAAAAATAGTTGATTAAAACTTAAACTAAGCAACGATAGCGGCCTAGCTATGGGGCCGCTTTATTAAGTCGCCATTAATTAATCCGGAACAAATGGAAAATGACGATCGCAAAATCCAGGAGACACTCAGTTGTAAAAAAATCACAGATTCAGGTGGCTTCGAACCAGAGGCAGAAACAGCACCCAAATGTTGCGAGCACTCTACCAGCTGAGCTACGAAGCCGAGCCCTCAGCGTGGCTTCGTTGCTCAGCTGGTAGGACGCTTGTCGCGTTTACGTGTGCTGTTTCTGCTGTTGGTTTGAATCCGACCGAAGCCCTGAGTTTTCACAACTGTGACTCTTCTAAATTATCAAGTCTGCAAACCGCACAATGGTATAATCATAGTCTTCATTAAGTTACGATTTTCAAGTTTGTTAATGATCGGGCTGCTTTTATTATGTAGATGTTTCAATTCTCCGTACTGAAAACTAACCTGTCTCTCAGACCAAACGGAACACTAACATATCACCCATTATTTCACTGTATTTGTTCATCCACGTTTTTAAAACTTTGCTTGCTGCAGAATTTGCGGCTGTGGTTTGTTTTGTCGATTGATCTGAGTCGTTTTGTTCTTCTTATTTGTGAAAGTAAAAGAACATCTTTTGCTTCAAAGGTTGGAATGTCTTGGCATCTGCACTTATTGATCGCTTAACCCCGCTTCGAACTCAACTACTTCTACGATGTCCAGGGTTTTCTGCGCAACTTCAGCGGGCTGACCTAGTCTGGGTCAAACTGGCCCAACAAATGGTAACTGTTTATCCTCTTTTCAATATCCATCCTGCTTCATCGAATTGTATATTATTTATCTCGGACCGTCTAGGCATCTGGTGCCCCAACCACGTGGCGCTTGTACTTGTCTAGTTTCTTAAGGCAACATACCATGTGCTCCTGAAAATAATGTCCGTATTACTCAACGATGTCAATAAAGGTCTTAGAATTTCGCGTTAGACGTTTACCCGTATCTTGAACTTCATTGCAGTGCAAATCACCCTCGAAGCCTAACAGACTTTTTCCAATGACTATCGTACAAGTGTATTCCAGTGGGCAATTATGTAAACTTAACGGCAACATAGTTTCGTTGTACGTAGTGTTCTGGCCCAGAAGAGTTGGAGAAAAACAGCTTAACTAGGGTTTGCAGACAGAATTTTGCACAAACACTAACCTATAACTTGTTAGGTCCTGATACAGCAAGCTCATACTACAATCCTCTTCTCACTTTGTCCGGTGGTTGGGTCCAAAACATGTGCCGTGATTTTTGACAATCATTTGTGTTTGTAAAAACACTGGAGGCTCTTGCGGTAACCTAAATATACGTTCACCACCCCGTCCACAAACGATCTTTGTAGAGTGGCCCGGATTTATGACAGACTGAAACATGCGTTCGCCTTACTTTCGAAGCCTAGCATTTTTCAACAACCCTGATAACCATCGAAATCACTCGAAGTACAATGAAAACCTTTTTTTTAAAAAATCTGTCTGGTGATCTTTCTGTTGGCCGACCACCACATCCAGGTTTTGTACAGAGGAAACCCACGTATATACGTCAGAGTTACACTTTCATCGTGATGTGTCACTTTTTTCCACTTAGATTATGCATTGTCACTGGGATGATGAACTCTACGAGCAAAACACATCGGAATTGCTGCACAAGAGCTATATGTCAGCTGCTAACATATGGGTGAGCTAACGTGCATCGGTTCATTTTTGAATCACTGTATTAGAATAAGAGTTAATGTGTGGCTCCGTAGGTCGCCGGTGGTTTCTTTGCCTACGATAAAACACAAGACCACGTATACGAATCGATATAGCGCATTTTGCGAAACCCTGTTTTCTCCAACCACGTTTTATTCCCTTACCTGTCAGTTCTCTCGTTGTTGTTATTGAGCTCATTACATTGAATGTGTTTTGATCGAGGAATTTTTAAAATCAGATCGAGTTATCGGTACATTTCTTGTATGTGGAAACACTAGTCCTATCCTGGGCAATGCCCACCCAAATGTATGAAAGGAAGTCGCCGGTGTTGAGAGCTGGTCCTTATTGGGGCGTGGATCCATACCTTACCCAGGCTAAACATACACGAGTAGTTTAAGTGGGAATGCACTTTCGAAGAAATACGCCAACTTTGATTATATCCCATGAGATCCTCTTCTGCTTTAGGCAAGTTTGTGGTACAGTTTTATCATGTTGGGCAGTAAGCTGAGATGCTGTTTCGAAACAAGTATAGTGAAAGATTCATTGGTGAAAATTGACACCATAAACGTTTACTTTTCCAGAACAATTTCCTCATCATGGTGTCTGTCTGATTCATTTCCGAACTATGCGATAGATTTTGTGCACTTACAACCTGATTGCTTGCTAGTAATGTGATGATTAAATATAGACGTAATTGTTTTGGTAGTTAATTTCAACCTCCCCCTTCTTCGTCTTTTCCTGATTACATCTCCCTTTCTTCATCATAGTTCCCCGACAGTTAGGCATTTCCGAGTCAGTGATGTACTGCTGTCTTTGATTATGACGATGTACGGCAGATGACAAAACCGAAATACATATACCAACTTCGCGCTTTTTTGTGTGTGGCAAACGAAAAATGTGAAACTAGGATTACCGTGAAAATTTTCACTGTCTTATTCACTGGCAACCACGAATAAGTAGTCTAATTTCTCTGTTCAGTTACGCGAGATGTTCAAAAGTTCGCTAGTGTAGTTTTCATTCTGTCTTAGACCGTTTGGATAAATACATTTATCAAGGGAGAAAGCGAGCTTCTATTGAAGAGGTTAACGGCTACCGTGAGAAGGATAATTGTAACGTTACAGGTGAGTAACCACCCAAAGCAGATAATCATTAAAGTCGAAACATTATTTGTCGTTTTCCTCATTTCGAATATTATAACAAATAACCACACGCCCAACTACACAACGAACCTGATTAAGATTCACAGTTTATGAAACTAGAAAAAAATCTAACTGTCACATATTTTGACCGTATGTTGTGTAGAACTGGGAACAACCAAGTATGGAACAAGTCTTTTTTCTCGTGTTTAACCATCTGGCTAAGCATTATGAGGTAACTGGCACAGTGGTCAGCAAGGTTGCCCAACAAGAACGTGGCTGGAGTTCAAAGCCCTGCCCTATCAAGCATATGCACCACTAGCGAACTTTCATTGGAAAGACTCGAGTTTAGTGCCTTTCGGAAGGGACTGACCATACCTTTTCCAGTTCAAGGTGTCTATATTGGATCCGTGTATCCCTATACCAATCTAAGATGTCTTAAGGGGTTTCTCTGGATTTCAGAGCAGAAAGGGGTAAGTTGACAGACACAGGGATTGGTTGGCTCTTATGGAGTGAGGGGACAGAGATTCGCCGGGGGCAAGAAATAAACAGGGCCAGTGAGCCGTGGGGATGAGTGCGGCTAGTCAAACTTGCATACCAAACTGTCTTAGATAAAGGTCTTCCAGGTACCGGATGCCCAAACCGTACGCACAGTTGAACAAAATGGTGGTAGTCCGTGTGAATTTGCTCCGAAATGGACCCATTCTCCTTCTGGTATGCCGATATCGGGTTAATTCATATTTGGCAGACAGTGGAATGAATGAATAAAGGTTATGCGTAGGGGCGAATGTGAAGTGATGGATTGACGATTAAGTGGCACTCATTGGTGATCACGTTGACGATCAGCACCGAGAAGCAAACAACAAGAAATATTTCAATTCGGGTTCGAGTTGATCGACTATGCATGGGCTTAGGTTCATTGGTTTGCGCAACAGAAATATGGGAGATATTTGATCGTGTGACGTAGTTTGATGTCATTTACATGTGCTAGGCGTGTAACATGGTTCAAAACAAACCCTACAAAACAGCTAAGTAGGGAGAATAATGAGAAAAGACTGAAACTAGTTGAAACTGATGGTCATTTCGATTTCCCAGCAGATGCCTGGCAGAAAATATCGGTGAATCGAAGCGGATAGATGGTGTGCATCCAGTAATCGGTTTCTATTGTGAATTGCTTTGTCGGTTAACTGTAACCCACAGGTTGATAAATTTTCATATCTATTAAACCACTGTCAGTGCCCATCTCTATTTCGGACAGTAATGGTACAGGAATGTGGTCTCCTGCGACTATCGTGTGTTTAGTCGTGTTGCTTTATTGACATAACAGATAGCAAACTCCCAGGCCACTCGCATGAGGTGGTTCGTCTCGCCTGAGTCACGCTCAGGCCAACCAAGGCCAGAGTGGACTGGCAATGGTTTGCCACCTACCCCGGATGCTACTCACCAAAGCTTGGAGACCGCGGTCTAACTACTACTGTGGGTGTTTCAACGTTGCTTGCAGTTGTCACAAGACACAGATGCGCGTTAACCGAACGTAATGTATTGAAGATATGTTAAGAGTATATGCCGAGTATTTATTGCACGGAATGTACAATTTGTCTCGTATGAAGCTGCAATCAGCACCGACAAGCGTACCTTAAGAATAAATAGCAATTTCTGGATAGTGCCATCCAGTACTCTCTACCTCTGTCCAAGTTGAAGTCAAAACACCGCTGAGCAATTTAACGATTTCTGC
>QNGE01006326.1:4039-32801 GCA_008508345.1 Paragonimus westermani
GGCACTTTCTTTGATTTCTGAGGATTTTCACATTCGAGGTGAGAGACAATTTTCTTGTACATTGATTCAATTAGTACCGTATTAAATCCAGTTATTACGAGCGCCTTCTCGTTAACCGTTTCGAGGATAGATTCTCTGTCGTTGAATATTGAGAGGCATTTACTGGATCAACAGATTACGCGTAACTCGGTGTGAACTTGGATCGTTAGCGAACGATTCAATACTCACGTCCAGCACTTTCACAAAACAAACGTCCATCTGTACGTTCAGCATTACAAGCGCCCTACTGGACCGCTGTTTGTGATGCTGAGCCACCATTAACAAGGTACCCTCCCCGGTTTTCCCGTCCTACAGATTCTCCCAGTTGGTACACTATCCGGGTAGACAGAGATCTCCATTAACCATCCCGGGCTTTAACCACGATTTGGTAACCGCTACAGAATCTTCACATATCGTGTCGCCTTATAATCCCCCCCACTTTCTTCCAACATCATAAGCGTTAGTGCAGACCACAAGTAGTCTCCCTTCATCCACTCCCTTCGGTGCCAACCCGAGATTCTCATATGAGACAAGCTCAGACATTACGTTGGAATGCCCACCCCATTTTTTGGAGTAGCCCTGCATGTCCGTCAGCTTTTCTCCCGGAGAGGTCGATGCATCCAGTAAGTCTACCCGCTATTGCGTAACTATTTGATGGTGGAAGACGCCGTGTCCTCCCTCCTTGTTGGTTCAATACCACTTTCTGTCCATCTCTCTGCCAGAATTTTCATCCAGAGATGCCCCTGAGTGTTCTTTCTGGCCCCACCTGAATCTCCTCCAACATCACACCTTAGGACGCGGCTGACAGGTAGTGTGTATTCATTTGTCCGGATTTCGGTCTGATCATTTTCAAGTTGGCCACCGCTAGACGATTCCTGACTATTCTGTTCCAACCTCAACTTCTATCCGGGAACTAATGGTTTTTGCGACAGAATTGCCTGAATTCTTACTCTCAAGAATACGAACGAATCAAGCGGAGTATATCCATTTCAGGATAGCACGTTCGGCACACAACACGCAAACACAGTCTTCCAGATTGGTACGTTTTAGATGATAGCAAACGGTGCATGGCTCACAGTAAATACCAAACTATTCTGCCATCGGACAACACCTCTGATTCCCGCGTGGAGATTTACTTATCTGGGACCCGGCGATGTTATTATCAGCAAGTGTGCCAGGATATGGCCTGGCGACGCTGGGCATTGCAGATCGCGATGAAAAGAAAATTCTAGAAATTACAAGATCCGGTAAGTAGCCTAATATCCACTTCTTCCAATAAAGTGGAGTAAAAGAAGAGACAGACTGGATAAAATTAATTAGCTGGGCGTCTAGTAAGTCTTACAAGAGATACGAAAATACACCAGCACGGTGGGTCACCTGTCAGTCTTTGGTCAATAAGTACTAAGAGAACTTAGAACACTTTATTCCACCGCACCTTTTACTTTCGAATGTGGTGGAGAAATCGTTGAAGAGGTCGACTGACGAAATTTTAACGTTGCTGTCATCTTCACACGTAGATAGATCCACATGGCTAGTTTTTGCAAAATTCTATAAATACTTTGAACGTGCCCAACAGCGAGCTGCGTTAATGAGTGAGTGTGCGAGAATCGTGAGCTTTCTTTGAATGCGTAACTCCAATGTTAATCATTGTAACACGTGAGCTGTCAGTTTTTACTCTGAATGCCCGTAACACTCGTAGACCAACCTGGGAACAACGTGGAAACACCAAGAAACGGCGTTCTCGAGAAGCAACACATACGGGCATGGGCCAATGGCCCAGTGAACCACGCACACAATTCCAATTCGGTTTGTATGTGATTGCTGGTTTCAATTGCACCCCACACGTTTCTCTTCTCCTTCACAAGCCGGCTTGTGCTCAAATTGCCAGGAAATACAGCGCTTGCGTGCCCTCTCTCCGCTCATTTAAAATTTCTTTTCTCTACGCTTATTTTTCTCTAACACTTACTTTTGATCAGGACACCTTTTCCTGACAAGTCACTTGATCCTGGCATTTGTTTTCGCATCCTGGCAGGATCGCCAAACTGTAGTATGCATGTTAACAGTGAGAAATGGCGTTCAGTAGTAGCGTTCTATCGAGAAAGGGGCAAGGAAGAGTACGGGGAGTTGTGTCACTGTTCGGCCAGTTAGTCAGTTCCCCATTGCGACCTCTTCGGAGAATGCGCGGATTGCGAACTCTGCAACAAAAAGGAGGAAGGCAGCAATCAGCAGCGACTCAAAATGCATGACAAGTGTTTCCTAATTTTCGGCCTCACTTTGCGACAGCTCCCTCAATCCATAAAGTCAAGACTGGTGTTCATATATATGTACAAACATCCCCTGAAGTGAGAACCATAGGGAGGTATATGCATATAGTGTGCACACACATGCGAAGAAAAGAAATGAAGCAAGGTACACATATATGCAAGTATAGATTCAGTGTATACGCACATATACCTGGGTGGAGGTGGCCGGTTCGGGTTAGCCTGTCACGATGGCCGGGGCCAAATTGTGCCTGCGTTTAACCATGACCACAAGTGGCTTGCGCTGCACCAATTGTGGCTCCACTCAGACATCACATACCCAACGCAAGCCCGAGGGAATAATACCGAGAGGCGTGTGAGTGAGGTCTTTGTGTTCAACCGGCAAATGCTGGTTATTCGATTGATTGACTATTACGAGAATGTAACCCTGACTCCCACGGAGTAAGCAGCAAGAGATTCCACTGGTAAGATGAAGACTTGAAAGAGGAAAATTGTAAACAGAGCGCAAGAAGTGGCACTGCATGAGTTCATGTCAGTGCACTTTAGTTCGGATAGGGAAGAGAAACAAAATTTAAGATTGGACTGTGAGAAAACAGAGACCATGCCTCATACAGTACGCCAACGCAGATGAAGAAAGCTTGAAGATCATGGAGACCCAGATTTCTAAGAGGAGTAGCGGGTGAGTTGCTAAATGAAGATGGTCGCTGGTCAATGCAAGTGAAAAGAAGGCCAGCAGATATAACCTACTTAAGCCCGTCGTACTCGACGTCCTTGGCTGACGGTGCACTAGTGGCAAGTTGCTAGCACACAACTCCGAGACGGCCATTACAGCCACGGCTGCACATATCGCGACGCTGTCTAGCCATGTCACCACGACCTATGGCACCAACGATTCCCTTGCGTGCCGCGCGCTCCCGTTCCTAGCCATGCGATAACTGCTCACTGGATTTGCAAACGCCCGCCCAGATCGCATTTCTCGGGGCCATCCGGTCCAGGGCCAACTCTTTCCAACATCTGACGTCAATGTTGCAACGAGAAAGACCCATACAGATAAAATCCTGTTACTTTAGCTTTAGGCGATTAAGACTTCGCTTACCCGATTCAACATACCTCTACAGCAACTGCTCTGAAATACACTCACCTTCAATCCGACTGACGTAACCTAGCTAACAAAGCCGCTTGATCATCAGCATGGCTCCCAACTAGTCTATTTCCATTCACCGCTCTGTTCGGAACCATACTCAACCACCGAACATACAAGACGCATTTTAAGCATTGCAACTGGAAAGGGCTGGAAAAGGCTTGTTCCGCTGATTCAGTGCCTAAGTTATACTGCTGTATAGCACCGTAAGCAGCGGATACAGTGCTCGTCAACCATCTCCAGGCCGTGGTTCTTTCAGACGCCTCTTTCAAGCAGTCCGAGCCCCTACTTCATGGTTCGTGAAGAGATCTATCGACAAGTTGCTTTCCATGTGGCGGGATTTTGAGCAGATTTCGATAAGGACCCCAATGATGCACATTCCAGGCAAATGTACGGAAACACGAACTCTACCCTGGAAAGGCTGGAAGAAGGAAAATGTCCTGAATGTGTTGGCATTCAAACCAAAGTTGCCCGTCGCTGTCGTGACAGCCGTGATTATTTGCTGTAGTTTGTCTCTTTCGTGAACATACAACGCATGCTATCTTCTATGAACAGACGAATGCGCATTGTTTACGTATATAGCCAAGTTGGGATTCCAAAATGTCGGATGTTCATTAGGGGTTCGTTCGTCTCACAAATACACATACCTTTCAAACCTCCCCTACTAACACCGCCCCACAAAATTCTACCACCCAACCACACCTTACTGGCTCTTTTCCAACATTTACTGTCATGGACTCAAACGCAGATGACACCTAATCATTCTCTAATGAGCTCACTATAAGGAGGCCAGACCAAGCGATGTTACCGGAGTCTTCGAGTCACAAACACATCTGTTTTAGACATTTTTGAAGGTCAATCTATCCAGTCGACTGAATCCTGTGAATTACTCCTGAGATGTGTTTACAGACCACCTCACGCCACTCATGACAATATGAAGAAATTTATTCCTGGGTTGAACTATGTACCAAATTTACCTTCACAGTACAAAATAATTGGCGGAGACTTCAACGTCCTCAATGTCTCCTGGACCTCTTTCGCAGCCCCCGCAAATCAATTTGAGTTCTTTGTATGTGTCCAAATAAACGGATGACGCCAACATTTTTTAGCGCCTACTAGTTAACGCCACACTTTTGATTCCAACTTTACTGTGTTATTCTCGGAATACTTTCCAGGAAGTGATCACAACATAGTCAACTTTATGTTCGACCTAAAAGCTGTAAAACAGTCGACCGTAATACATTACCGCCAAACTAACTTCGTCTACTGGAACGTGCTCGCCACACTGTTGAGATCTCTGGAGTGGAACACTTTTTCTGACCTCCAATCCTAATATTACAACAGAAGAATTTGATGGACAATTCAGGTCTCGCACAAACATCTTAGCTCCGCAAAGATCAAAACACCGTAATGTGTACGGTAACGGCATAATCCTCACTCCAAAGGAGCAAGGTAAGCTCCAAAGTCTTAAATCACGGTACCGGAAAACACGCCTTTTTTGCTTATCATGCAGATGCATAAAATGTTCAATGCTACTAATTATAGAATCAAAATACTCCAGATGATTGAAGAAAAACGTATGCTTATCGGCAAAGTAAGAGCTCGCAGTTGATGCAGTTGATGAGCAGCAGGGACTGTGGGCGAGGCCCTCTCATCTTAGTAGTAACACTGTAGGACAAAACCACTGTAGATGATATTGTTACAATCTGTGAAGTTTTCACTTCATATTTTGATGTTTTCTTCAACATTGAAGGATACGTACTACCCCCATCTCTCCCTGTAAGTACAAGTACGTCCCTAAGCCATATCCCTGTTGGTGCATGGCTCATACGTCTTAGTTAGCTAATATCAAACTTTCTCATCTACCTGGTCTTGTTGACATTTACCACGTTGCTCTAGAACACGGAGAAAGACATCCCTCTAATTCTGCTTGATAATTGTACACTTCATCTAACATCAAACCCCTTCCCTCTTCAGTAGAATAACTCTACAATTAAGTTCCGCCATAAAAGTGGCTCGCGACACGACGTCAGTGATTATCGTCCATTAACCATACTTCAATTTGTTACGGAATGTTGAAAAGAATAACAAAGTGCCGCATGGTCCAGTTCTTATTGTCACGAAATCTTATAAACCATTCTCATCATGGGCATTTCAACAAATGATATCGCGTGACGTGCCAGCTAGAATTTCTTAACCATGTGACAGAATCTACTGACGCGGGTGGGGCAATCATGATTATACTGTTGGACGTGACGGAGGTTTTCGATCGTGTGACTCATAAGCGTTCCCTGCTCAAAATAACATCCTTTGGTATACGTGATCCATTTCTTCGCTGGTTTTCTTCACACCTCACAGGCCGCACACAAACAGTGAAAACAGGAGACAATAGCTCAACGCCCAGACCAGCCACTAATGGGGCGATACAAGGAAGTGTTTTGGGGCCGTTATTCTTCTTCATATACATAAACGATACATGTGAAGTCATCAAGCATGGCAAACTATTCCTATTCGCCGATGATATCAAACTTGTTTACAGCCTCCCTCCTGGCAATCTAAATCCATGTTTAGAAACTATACGGAAGGACCTCATGTCATTAGAGACTTGGTGTCAAACTTGGCCGGTGAAATTACCAGCCAATAAATCCACTGTCGTTGTGCATGGCTTTCACGTGCCAGATGGCTCTATGAAGCTGGACGGTCACAGCATATCAACCGCCAACTCAGTGCGTGACCTGGGGTTACGCTACTCAAACTCATTCAACTTCGCCGGAAATATATCGTTTCTAGTCTTTACAACCAGACGGACGATAGATTACATTAACCACTCATTCTTCATACCTGCTGCACGGTTACACCTCTACAAACTGTGCGTTCGACCCCAGTTTGAATACTGCACGTTCATATATGGCCACCTGCGCAAGTCCGATAGGGTAACTCTAGAACGCCCTCAACGTACACTCACGAAAAGCTTATTGGGTTATCCATCTTCTCTGGGCCACAGCGAACCCTGCCAGACGCTTGCACTCGATCCTCTTTGGTTACGGCGTCTCAAGCTTAACATTGCACTCAAGAATAATCTGGTTTAAGGCAATAAATTCACCGTCAATTTCTCGACTCGCTTACAACACGGGTCAAAGTATAACCCCAGAATCAGGGACTTCACCTTGACAGCTCTTACATCCCGGAAAAGACTGCGTTCGAATTTTTTCCTAGTACAGTATTCCTGTTTGGAACAAACTCCCGTATGCAATTAGAGTCAGTAAGAATATACTTCAAGTTAAACTAAGCTTAGGAACTTTCCTAACAATAACGAACGTCATGTCCATTTTCAAGCTCTACCTGTCTGAGGATGTTATTTTTGAAGACGGACCTAATAACATCTTACGGGAAACCTTCTGTGTTGCGTGATGTTACGCCACGCACACCTTGAACCGATCGAAACTATCAATTTCAAAATAGATATTGTGCAGGTTGGGAATATCACAACGTTAGGAACAAGCTGTAATACTCTGCAGTTCGACTTAGTAGGACGTCAAGATTGTAGTCGTTCTGAACAGAATATGGAAGCTCAGGTGTGAATTAAAAGTCGAAATTTGATGAAAAGTAGAACAAATAACTCACAATAGTTCGTGGAGGCACGTTGGTTCAGTGTTCCACTACACCCAATGAGAATTCTTCACTGATACTACTTGTCGTGCGTCCCCCAGATGGTATCGATGTCACAACCGAGATAATTCCAACGACAGATAAATAAATAAATTTGCCGAACTAAACGGTTAATGCCGCCGAATTCTAACTCTTCCAAAGACTTGTACGCCACCGACCCTGAACGCGAACAGTGAGCAGAACTCGCGAACTCGGAAGTGCAATATTCAAATTATTGATTACTCTGTGTATCGATTAACCTCGTTTAAACATCATGTGTACATGCAAGGTTGAAGAAGATGAAAAGGCATGAATAACAATAAAAAACATGAAGTAGAAGATAGTGTNTATACCGGCCGTATAAGTGACATTCAAATCCGGAAGTAATCGTATACAAGGGAAAACTTACAATCGACCTCTTCTCGTGTTAGTTGATAACAGCTGTTCGTTAATGGTATATATTTCATCAATCAACACGATTCTATTAACGTCACATAGAAGGTTATGCCAGAATATCATATGTTCCATTGTTCGTCATAGCTCACATGGTCAGTTTTACGTTTTCTCGTTTTTCGCGTAATTCCGCTCTGCATTCTTGGTTTCACTGATATATTCAGAGCGAGAAAACATTCCACCCAGCCCAAACACTAAAACTTTCGCGATGGTTGTGTATATCGCGATCTCCTGAAAATTCTTCGGAATTTGAGCGAAGAATGACGTCCGGTCAAGAGGTCCATGCGTTCCCCGCGAAAGCATATGCGTCCCCTCCTCGCCCACATCATGAAAAGTTTTCTGCCCATTTTCCCGGGAATGTCCACTTGGAATGGTGATCAAATTCTTCGCCAATACATTCCTCCATCTTCAAACCACTCCTTTCTTGACGCGAACTTGAGCAATAAGCCAATGATCACTTTGTGGAATCCCAATTAATGTAACAAATCAATTATTTTATCGAATTGTGCAGATCTCAAATGCCATCGTCTCAGAACTATGCAGCTCGAAGATTTCTGCCTAAACTTAAATTTTCCCTTCATATAATATCTGGTCTGTTGCTTTATTCACATAGCTGACTCGTGCAGTTTTCAAATTTGGTGTTCACATGTGTATGTGCTCAAAAATCCGTACGTCGGTCACGCCCTCCTGAGCGTGTTTATCATAAATGCGTCGAGAAATATACCAAGGTTTCGTTGTCGTTATTGTTGTTGAGTGGAATGACAGCACCCACTGGTTCGAAACACCACAAAGTCAGTGTGCACTGTGAAACAAGTATGCGCTTTTGATTTTCCTGAAATTTTCTAAATGACTTTCAATTAGTGAACAGATTGGGAATAACACAACGTTACGAGCAAGTTGTAATACTCAACGTTCCAACCACCTCGGGTGTCATTCCTCAGGATTGTCGTAATCGAAATGGTGATTTCGATTACAACACTCCTGAGAAAGATCACCTGAGGTTCGTAGAAACGTAGAGTATCACAACTTGCTCGTAACGTTGTGTTATTCCCAATCTGTTTATCAATAACATGTTGAACACGACGCCCAAACTGTTCAACTTCATTCGTACTACATTTGGTGCGGGTATCTTACGACTCTCAATTGGCTTACATATACCAAAGAATACAGTTATCAGACATGCCATCGTCTGACGCCACAGACATAATGGAACGCGGCGACAAACCGTGATGGAAATCTCGATTCACCGATTATCCAAGCCCCGACACAACAGAAAATCTGACAGACGGCCAATCCAAATATCGCGTTAATGATACAACATCAGGATTGGACGAACGGTCTTAGTGTTGTGCCTTCCGTTCTTTGTCAATTCATCTGTTTCGTATTCCACCAATTAACATACGGTTTATGACGTTACATGTGCTAATGAGATCAGCCAATGACAGGCTGTGATTTCTCTAATACTGTTGTACATCAATAAATTCGGTGTCTCAATCCATGAATAATAATTGCTCACTGCTGCCAGTACCAGGTCTTCGCCTTATTACTTGCGTGGGAGGTTTCAATTCAAGTACGATTTCTAGGGCTATTCGAAGTCCCTAATTCTGAGCATCACAAATTGGCGTCGCGGAATGGAACTGCCTGCAATTGAACAATTAAATCTTCATGCCGGTGCGAGTGAAATCGAGGAATGGGTCGAACGATTTGAACTGTGGTGCAGCATTCGTCGTGATGTGAAGAAGGAAAACCAATCAGCTTTCTTCGTTACCGCTGGTGGTCGTGAATTGTATTCGTTACTGAAGAATCTGGCTTATCCGAATGCCCCAGCCTCGTTGCCGTTCGACGAACTAAAGAAACTGCTGTTAAAACACGTGCTCCCAGTCAATTTCCAGGCCACAGAACGGGCGAAGTTCAATTCATTAGTGCGTTCAACAAGCACGAGCTTCCGTGAGTTCATTCTACAATTGCAAAAACAAGCTGCCCGTTGTAACTTCGGTGACAAGCTGGAGGAGCATCTACGTGATCGATTGATTGCTGGCGTCAATGACACTGATCTTCAGCGTAGATTGCTGGTCAAACAAGATGTGACTTTCCAAGAGGCCCGAGACATCTGCGAGCAGAAGGATGACGTCAATGCCGCTACAGCTGATTCGAACGTGACATTATTTCAGAAGACCAAAGCGCATACTGCCACCCGAAGTCAACCAGTGAACAGGCCTTCTTATGCACCCATCATCAATCCCGGTTCAAAGAAATTTAACAAGTGTTTCTCGTGCGGTGAGTTACACTTACGATCATCTTGCCGATTTCGTAATGCTATATGCCATTCATGCGGTAAATCTGGTCATATTAAGAAAGTATGTAGAAGTCAGAAATGTCACCTGAGTCAAGTTAGAGAGACAAGTACTATAGAACCGTCCACTGCTGTTTATTCATTGCAAATGAAGTCTAGAGCTGAACAATTTATTCATAGATGCCTCAAGTTCAAGTCGGGATGTAAGTATGAATTCATTGTGGACACAGGAAGTAGCGAATCCATTATTTCCAAACCGCTACTAGATCGCATGGCCCCTGATGCTCAACTGAGACCAACAACGATGGAAATACGCGGAGTTACTGGTCATCGGTTAGCTCTGCTAGGTGAAGCTGATGTAATGATTGTAGGTAATGATAATGAGCTGATTCCACTGCGTTTCTTGGTGTCGGAAGGAAGTCCAGCTATTCTGGGATTAAAAGCTTTAAAACAGCTCAATTGTGCTCTTTCACTAAATACTAATTACAAAAATGGTCCAAGTGAAGAGTACCAAGCCCAGTTACGCAACCTGATAGTTCAGTGTTCACAACTTACAGGAGGGATGAAAGTAGAGCCAGCAAAACTGGAGGTGCAAGGAGACCCGGTTTTTCTAAAGCGCCGAATAATACCTTATGGAATGAGAGAACATGTGCATAATGCTCTCAACAGATTGAAGGAAGACGGCATAATCTCGCAGGTTAACTCATCAGCATGGGCCACACCAATCGTTGTGGTTATGAAAGAAGATGGAAAATCACCTAGGATATGTGGTGACTATAGATTAACGCTGAATCCAAGACTGAAAAAGTGCGCAGCAACAACTGAGGAGCCGGAGGATTTTATGAAAGCCCTGCACGGTAGCAAAGTGTTTTCTAAAATTGACCTGACAAACGCATACTTACAAATTCCACTGGAGTATGATTCTAAGGCGATCACTACGATTAACACCCCTTGGGGATTATTTCAGTACAATTTTTTACCGTTTGGATTACACGTATCAGCTGGGATATTCCAGGCTGCGATTGATGAAGTAATTGCCGATTTACCAGGAGTACGCGCGTATCAAGATGATGTAATCATATACGCCGACAGTGCAAAGGAGCATGATAAGAGGTTGCTTTCACTTCTGGAACGATTCAGGGATAAGAACATAGCCATAAAGCCTTCTAAGTGCGTGTTCCAAGTGCGAGAGCTGAGTTTTCTTGGTTTTACCATATGTGATAAAGGATACAGGCCGGACCCTGACCGGTACAAAGCCTTGGTTACCGTTACATCGCCAAGAGACCAAGATGAGCTGCGATCAATAATGGGATGTTTGCAGTATTATTCTCGTTTTATCCCAAACTTTTCGACGAAAGCACAACCATTATTTGCGGTTCAGTCAGCAGAAACATGGTCTTGGACTCAAAAGGACGAAATTCTTCTGCGAGAATTAATACGAGTTGTGATTAAAAGGCCGATGTTAGCCCCATTTACTATGTCTAAAGTTACTACGCTGATCACAGATGCATCCAATGTTGGCATTGGTGCTGTGTTGGAACAGGAGGGATATCCGATCATTTGCATATCACGTTTGTTGAATAAGGCTGAGCAAGGATATTCACAAACACAAAAGGAGGCGTTAGCAGTCTACTGGGCTGTCAGGAGGCTGCATAAATATTTGTTCGGTATTAGATTCAAGATTGTTACTGATCACCAAGCTCTACAGTATTTATTTGACCCCCACAAATCAATTGCCAAATCATCAGCGGCAATGATACAGCGATGGAGTTTAGTTCTAGCAGCGTACGACTATGAAATCGTTCATCGTCCTGGTAAACAGATTCCTCAGGCGGATTTTTTATCACGGTATTCCAGTTTTTCAGCCGCTGAAGCTTGTTTGCTTGCTTCGCCAGCTATTCCAATAAGCCGAGAGGACCTGATCAAGACAACTAAAAACTATTATGGCACGGTAATTACCGCGATGACCAAGGGTTGGTCGTCAAATATTAGGAAGAAACACCCAGTATTATTCCAGAACCGAGAGGAGTTGTCAATACAACCTGATGGTGTGCTGTGTCGGAGAGATCAATTGGTCATTCCACCACCGCTACGAAAGGCGGTATTAGACGACTTGCATAAAGGTCATCTGGGCGTGGAGAAAATGAAATCCCTGGCTCGACAGACGTGTTGGTGGCCGGAGATAAACTCGGATATCAAGAGAATTGCAATGAACTGCCACTCCTGCCTCCACAAAATAAAGACAAGGCCGAAGAATTGGACACCTTGGCCGGACAGCTACGTACCATGGCAACGGGTGCACGCAGACTATTGTGGACCACTTATCGGTAACTATCACATTCTGGTGTTAATTGATTCATACTCACGGTGGCCAGAAGTATTTATTACAACCTCACCTTCCACGGCATTTACCATGCAAGCATTTCGTAAATGTTTCAGTCGCGAAGGCATTCCGCAGGTGTTGGTGACAGACAACGGGTCACAATTTTGTTCCGCTGAAATGAAACAGTGGCTTGACAGCATCGGGTGTCGTCACTTGCGAACGGCGCCTAGACATCCATGTTCAAACGGGGCCGCGGAAAATCTGGTGAAAACGCTCAAAAGTGCCGTGAGTTCCACTAATCCTAAAACATTTGCTGAACTGGATGTGTTTCTCGATAACTTCCTGCTTCAGTACAGGAACGCAGCCCATTGCACAACGAAGGAAAGCCTAGCGGTGCTATTTAAATCAAGGCGACTAAGAGCATCACTTCAGTGTGTAGATTCAACGGATGTGATATATCTTCGTGGAAACGATTTGCGACCTGCCAAAGGATTGATCACTCGCCAGCTAGGCAGCACAATGGTAGAAATTACTGACCTGCACGATGCCACCATTCATCGGAGACACACTGACCAAATCCAGTTTCGAAGCACTGAAAAAGTGGCCATGGAGGAAGCAGAACACCCTGTGCTGCAAGAGTTTGATGCCCCGAGAAGATCAGAACGATTGGCAAATATGAATGCGAAGGCTTCTAGAAAAGGGGGAGGTTGTGATGGAAATCTCGATTCACCGATTATCCAAGCCCCGACACAACAGAAAATCTGACAGACGGCCAATCCAAATATCGCGTTAATGATACAACATCAGGATTGGACGAACGGTCTTAGTGTTGTGCCTTCCGTTCTTTGTCAATTCATCTGTTTCGTATTCCACCAATTAACATACGGTTTATGACGTTACATGTGCTAATGAGATCAGCCAATGACAGGCTGTGATTTCTCTAATACTGTTGTACATCAATAAATTCGGTGTCTCAATCCATGAATAATAATTGCTCACTGCTGCCAGTACCAGGTCTTCGCCTTATTACTTGCGTGGGAGGTTCCATTTCAAGTATGATTTCTGAGGCTATTCGAAGTCCCTAAATCCAAGCATTACACAAACGTAATAGGTGCAGTGAAATCGTATTGTGTCACATTTGCAGACAAGCTATCTTTCGTCCCGACTTCACGTATGAAGTGGGGGATGAACGGAAACCCCCAGTGTACGGCGTTGATATAGACTATTCTCCACCATCACCACAATTGGAGAATAAGTCCCACTCATCTCCATCTCCAGCACGATGGACATTTGGGTCGATGGAGAGCATGCCTATTTTCTCCAGTCCTATTGCTTCCAGGTATGTCATTAGTGAAATTTCAATCAGTAGGTATCCAGCTCCACCATCGTTAGTTCACCAGCAGCACATAGTGAAGCAGTGTGCATAAACGACACTGCGAAGGAAGTGAGAGTGTTGAGAAGTAAGTTCGTTTAATATAAAGAGTTACCGTGTTCACCAGGTGTAATTGAGAACTTAGTTTCCCGAAACATGGGAATCTGCGAGGAGTTGCAGGTCCTACAGCACTGGGGTTCCAACATGCAGCTCCCGGTACGTCATCCACCGCTTAATTCAGCGCGCGATTCCCGATGCAGCCCTTAGGGGACATGCAGCTGCTGAATATGAGGCTGGATGAAGCAGAAATATACACCCGGCTGGTATGTTCAGTTTGTTCGAATCACAGCACCCAGATGATCTTTCTCAGCAGTGTCGGCGGTACTTCCGTGAGTGAGTGCACCCGGAATGTTATGAGAACATTATTGACGGCTAAGGTGGCGAAAACCATAAACTGGAAAGGAGTAAACAATCGTGTCTCCATTGCCTCCTCACCCCTGCCCGCAACCCCCGTTGGTAAGTCCGATCACAGTCATCACTTGTTAAATGTAGAATCCATCATGAAGAGGGCCTACACCGGCTTATAGCACGCTAACGTCAAAGGAACAATTCAACGGTGAGGTTGCTGGCAACAAAGGAAACTGACGATCTCGATACCGACCTCTCCGCACTGTGATTCCAATTATTCACCCGTCAAAGTGATACAAATATTGCTGTAAATATTGCACTTAATATAACATGAATATCTATGTGCCCTTTACATCGTTTTCCGAGAAGTGGAACATGGCGTCCTCGTTTTTGTGCAAGATTAGGTATACGTTTAACACTAGTGAGCTCCGTAGGAAAAAAGACAATGTAAGGCATATGATAAGATCGCTTAACGGGGCTGCGCTCATTTTTCTCTCTCACCGTTCCCTGAGAGTTTTCAGAATTTCCAGTTAGAACGCTCAGGGATCACTCGGGGAAGGCCAAGAAAACACTCGGGGAACGTTCAGAGAACACTCAGGGAATGGTCGTGCTACTAGAGTATGCACTCGGAATGTACTCGGGCAAACGGAGAATTTAGTCGACGGTTTTGAGGGTTGCATGAAATGTGCGTGTGATAACTAAAGCTCACGTGACGTCGTTCTGCTGGATTGTTTATCAAGCCCCAAGTTTACATTTCCTAGCAATTTGGGCAATGCATATACATGAATAAACGCAGGTCATTAGAATAGTGTTAATTCGCAAACGGTTTAGTGAACATGCAGTGGGCCAAGTGCTAAATGGTCGCGTCAGTAAACCATATAACAAACCATTTCAAGCAGGCTTTTCTCGGAAGAGTTAGACAGCGGTGTGGTTACCTACGTAATTATTCGGTTGACGTGATAACAAATTGCACTTTTGCAGACTACAAATGTCCATCCTCATGGGCCATCCATTATCCCACCAATGGATATCAAATCGAGAAGATAAACCTGATGCAATCACACGACCTTCAGGCTGGTAAACCGAATTTATATCCCAGGACTAGACGTCTGGCTGTTGACGATGAACTCCTTGTGTGTGAGATGATGAACAATTTTGAAAGTTTTCGTGAAATGAGCTTGTGTGTGAACAGGAAGTACGGGATAAGAATGCGTCGACATGATTTTGGAGATCTACGCACGAGGGACAATAAATTGGACGATCGCAAAGAAATCATGAGGCTGAGAGAGTTACTGAAAGTGAAAGGCAGTTGCAGATTTCTACTGCGGGAGAAAGTGCTAAGGTTAGTCATGGTTGTACCAAAAGGTGCTGTGAAGTCTGTCAGTGATGTGGCCTATCATTAACTTGCAAACACTTGGCTACCTTGTAAAGAGGGTTGGGCTTTGCATATACTTAAAGCCACGGTGCTGTTCGATAATCGTACCGCCACCACCACATCAAAAGTGCCGTAATGGAGCGCTTCAGTGTGTGCTTGAGGAGCGCGACTGTAGGTTGAGCACTAACAGTATGGGATTGTTTGAGCCGGCGATAGGCCTGGAATGTCTGTCAGCGATTCTGAAACCACTGTCGCAATATGCCAGTGATGTTTTTATTAAGCATCACAACGGCTCCAAGATAGCGCACGTAGCTTACACAAAAGACATGTGGGAAGTAAGCCATAACAAAGGACGCATTTTTCACGTTGACATTGTGGGGGGTAATAAGTGTGACTGCTGCTTGTCATCCCAATGGATGATGCCCTTTTGTCATATTGTTGCTGCGTTTTGTTTGATTGATAAACCCCCTATCAGTCTGGCTGGTGGAAATCGGTGAATGTTGCCAGCATCTGAAGAGGCAGAAATCCCGGTTTCCGAGTGTGATGGGCCCGCTGTTTGTATTTCTGTGCCCGTTTTAGCTGCTGGTTTGGACAGAATAAGAAATACTGAGGATGTCTGTCACGACATAGCTGTCATTTTAAGGTATATGAGTGCAGTTAAAATGAGTTATTGTCTAGCACTCCTGACTTTTTTATTGTACTGTTCAATCCCAGGTAGGGAGGTTGTGCAGATAAGAGGCCGAACTTTTTTCGAGAGCGTATGGCCAGAGTAAACAGTGAACAATAGAAGCAAATGGTATGAATCGTTCCCTTTCGACCCGCAAGGGGTAGCAGAAAACGGGTTCCATTGGTCAGGAAAAGCCTGATAGTCAACTCTAATAGTCCTACCTGCAGAATCTCCACACAGCATCTTAACTAAGATGTGCTTCCAAAATGCCGTCCATCAGCAAGATTGTATACATGTTTGACGAACTGAGCCAGATGCTGGCAGGTTCCATGAAACATCCACCATTTCTCTCTAACAGGCGCACGGAGTCCAAACTGGAACGTCATGTGACTAACCAGGGTATGCCGGAGATTGACATAATCGGAGATCCCATGGAGATGACTCGTATTAGACGAGTTGCTAAAGAGAGGCTGAAACAGTTCAAAACGAAAGCCACGGAGAGTTTAGAAGAGCGGCATGCCTCTGATCTTGTGGACTGCAGCGTTTTTCAGATATGCTTCCACAAGGAGGACCCTGTGGAACCGAATGAAAACAACAGGTACTGGGTACAGTGCAGTGAACGCTGTGGTTGGTACCACCATTCGTACGCCA
Source organism: Paragonimus westermani (assembly GCA_008508345.1). Lineage (NCBI taxonomy): Eukaryota > Metazoa > Platyhelminthes > Trematoda > Plagiorchiida > Troglotrematidae > Paragonimus > Paragonimus westermani. Next base: position 20,671 of record QNGE01006326.1, read on the forward strand.
ACTACAACGAACTTCAACCGGTCTACACCTGCGTGGACTGTGATAATGTGGACCTCTCGAATTGACCAGCTGGTGCGATGAGGAAGAAAAGGCACTTTCCAGTGCCACGTGGAAGAATCCGCAGCCCTATTCAGGGCCAGCCAGGATATGGTTTCACAAGCTACGCTCGTGTTTCCGTCTTGCGTTGGTCAAGTAGAGTTCACTGAGGCTTTCTTCAGTGGTTCCCTTGTGGGCGGACCAGACAACTAGTTGAATGCGTCTATTTTCAAACCGAGTTACAGTACTTACTGCCGTTAGACAAATGACGTTTACTGAGTCTTTTTTCGGTGGTTCCTCCATGGGCATACCAAACTGTATTCATGGACAAGCGTCGACCGCTAGATCTGAATATACTCCCTACCAGCACACTTAGGGTGAATTAGGTAAAATCACCAATTCAGCCCAATGGACCAATCCGGAGATCGTTTGGGGACTTGTCTAGAATTTGGGACAAAATCCCTAGCGCACCCCTAGTATGTGAAGCGTAGTAATTTTCTAATTGGTCCATTCGCGCGCCCTAACTCACCCCTAAATCAGCCCGAAAGCACCAAATTCGCCCCTTAAATTAAGCTGAAATAACCAATTTACCCCATAAATTAATCCGAAACCGCCGAATTAACCCTAGATTAACCAAAAACCAAGTAATCCACCCTAAGTTACCCCGAAGTTAATTAATCGACCTGATTTACTATGAATTTTTCGGAAACCACGCACTCCACGCAAGAAATGAAACAGTAGGAATGAACAGGAAAAATGTGTTGAAGTGATTCAAAAACACAGTTGAATGTTCTCATATACAGTTCCTCAATCCGTATGAGATTGCGTTTCCTGGATAGGAAGAGAGGTATGCATTGAATGAACGGCTTTCCAATAATGGCAAAAAATATGAACCGGATGAAGATGACAAAAACGAGGATGTACAATCGTATGAACAATGGAACGCATCGCTTCTTAACTTGTCTTCACAGCAAGTGATAGAACAGTTAAATGAGACATAGGGCACGCACAATTGAACGCGGTTGAAAATGAGATTCACACTTCGTTCAATGCTCACGTCAACTCTTGTCTTGGGCTTTCACAATCGAAATTTTCCCCCACGGTCACGGGCGTCATAAAAACAACACCGCATCCACTTGTGTACTCAATCTCGCCCTGTATCTGGGTCCATATCCTAAGATAGGACTGTTTCTACATTCGAGGTATATTGAATTATTTTTACATTACAGTTACCTTCTGTTACACGCCATAGGACAGAGTCTTTGAGAGAGATTTTATTTCTTTCCCTCAGCGTAAATCACTTCCACGGTTAGTTGTGCTCCAGCGGTTACCCTCATGCAATGGTTAGGCAGTAGCCTTGCAGATGGAGCACTCGTCGATTTCAGATGGTCCAGCTGACAGTGCTCAGAGTATCACTCTGATACTTACCACAATTATCATAAATGCTTGTCTTTGAAGATTGTGCTCCAGCTGGCGGAAAACAGCTGCAGTGTTCACAGGTGGAGCATGTGCGCGGATGTCACAAACAGCCTGACCCTAAACGTCCAAATCGGGGAAAAGTTGGCATTGTTGTAGTCGTTCCTTCAAAGTGGCTACATCCTTCGGCAATTTCTGCAGCATTTGCATCATCGTTGATGATTTTGAGGAAACACTAGAGTCGTTGTATGGTAAAGATGTTGCTACAGGTGGCACGGATGAACTTGTGGACGTCCGTGGCAACCTTGGCTATGAGATGGGAATAAGAGGACAGATGACTGGGAGGGACTTGTCGAAATGTAAACGGGAGGGTGGCGTGGGGGCGGCTGGACGAGGCCGGCTTGGAGCAACTGCTGAATCAGGCGCTGTAGTAAGATAGATGGGACGGTGGGATGTGAAGATACTGAGGGAGGAAGCAACGGGACTGCGAAAAATGGTAACTGGAACGCTTTGATTGGAAGGTGCACGTGTGTGGCACCTCTACTTTCCCAAAGAGCCACCCACCTCCGAGACGAACGCCGGACGCCGTGCTGCTGTGGCACCAGTAGCACGCACTGGCGAACAGCTGTGGCAGTTCCCGGATGATGACCGCAACAGAAGTTTCTTAGGACGCTTACTAGCAACCAATAAGATTTACAGGCACATTGGTATTACCTTGCCCTCTGAATCCGTTTTCCCATCCACGGAGCCACATCAGACAAATCTACAACTAATGTAACCTCTGCCTTCTTGGCATAACGACATGCTTGCAAATAGTCGTCTAACAACACAAGACATAATCACGAACTAATTACCTATTGTGCTGATTACTCTGTCTGATATCTTTGCAGAGTCAGGCGGGGAAACCCAGTGGTCCCGCACAGCTGTGGTACACCGAAAAGACGGGTAATTTGGTCACGATGCTACGCCGCCGTCTATCCACGTGAAACTCAGCATTGCGCAGCCAAGTTCACGATCCTCCACAAAAGTTGCAACGCTGTACATCTGAAGTCGAAGTTCGTTAACAGTTACGGGTAACATGTGATAGGTAAAACAAAATGAGGTGCATGCTCTAAATCTCAAAAGGAACTGTTTTTTTCAAGTGGCATTATTTACAAGAATGCAAAATGGGTATGCAAACAAAACGTGGAGGAAACGGGAAGAGTAAACTTTAAGCTCCATTGCCAGATGCACTTGCTGTTAAAATGTCTGATGATAAATCCTTGTGAATGAACACATGCAAACAGTGAGATGAAAAACTGTGGGTGAAGAGCGATTGGAGCGTGGTAACTGAGCGATAATTCACATTGCAATCTTCAGAATTAGGTTAACCATGTCGACAACTATGCAAGGAACATCATTAATAAGGGCAACATTGTTTTGGGGGAGTGGTTGTGAACAAAATTGAAATCCTAATAAACATTGAGCATCCAGGTAAGGAGAGAAACTGATAGGTGCAACAACGTCAGAATGAGCGACTTTGACAGGAGCGGAAGCGGATCTGTCAGATGGACGTCTGCACACTTGTCCTACTGAACGCGCTGGCCCGTTAAGCATATATCATATTCTGTGCGTGAAAGACTCAAACGGAAGGGCGGACAGGTTAACAAATGAACCATGTATGGCCTCACCAGCCGCAAGATTTTCCAGCAAATGCACATTGTTCACCATTCCTGCCTGACCACACAGCTTACGATAATTCAATACGAGTACGTGCATTACTTGTTTGGCAATGTCACACTGAGTAACATTAAAGGTGGGGTGACAATATATATATATAGCGGCAGACGAATCTAAAGAGCTGTTACACAGATCAGCACCCAAAATATTACGCAAGGCCACCGGTCCGATGTATGATAAAAATTGTCGGCATTCAATAACCCTCCAGGTATTAAAGTCTGTCAGACCGCGGCACTTGCGGAGGAAGTCACAAGTTGGTATTTTCCAACATATTAAAATCCGTCCATTTATCCGTTGGTGTGTTTGCGAGCCTACACCAACGCTCCTGAAGACTGGCCTCGACGTCCAGTTACCGACCATACGACGGACAACGTCCAAACACACCGAATGCGTACACTCAATGGGGAAAGTTGAGATCATGTCGACCGGCTGAGACGTTAACGGGGAAAAGGACTTAGAGCGTGCGATGCGAAACGATGTGTCCGTTCGAAGGGAACCACGTTGCGGCACGAACGTTACTTCTGGTTCCTAGTATGCTCCACGTTGATCACACTTATCACAGCCTTGGTATGCACCATGCCTGCGAACCTGTTTGATATGCGAGCAAGCGGATGTATCGCAGATCACTGCTTCAAAACAGACGGTAACCGGAACATTGTTAATCTTTATGCCATTGCATAGCCTATCATGCAATTCTTGCAATGCGTCCAGAAGATATACATCGACATCTTCCGGATTGTTGCTTCTTCCGTGCACATCAAAAACAAACGGCCCGGTTACGCTCGGCTCATTCAGGCGACAGAGCACAGGCCATGTGGTTAACTTTCCTGCATTCGTTAGTGATAAACCACAGACATTGAGCTGCATTCCTATGAACGTCACATGTAGCCGACTGCTCAGGATTGCATTCACAATGTCCTTAGCAAACTCCAACTGAGCATATTCGCCTGGATATACGTCACGCATCGGCGAACTTCTCGGTGTCTAAAACAGCGTTCGGGCATCACTGGGTAAACCTGGTATTATTTCCTTCGAGGTGTGCAAAAGTCATGTCACTTGCACTTAAGAGATGTTTCTGAAAATTGCTCATCCTCGAAGGAGGTCGACAACGTTAGCCACATGAAGACCAGCCTCCGGATGCTGCACCACATTTTCTTTTAGGCTGTCTAGTGCACCTGAAATCAGTCGTTTGCATTGTGAAACTATAACTTGCCTTCACAAAGCGGTTGTGATATGCGTTCTGGTAAGGACTCTGTAAAGGATGGAGAACGTTCGCGAACGTATGCATTCTTCAAGAATACTTGCACATTACGCTTAAGCTGGGCAAGTGAGCGTTGCACATTCCTATAAGCGGTGGAACGACTGGCTAACACACCAGGAAACCACTAATGCTATAATGAATAAAATAAGGTCTCTTCAACGTCATCCTGATGTTGCTCAGACATGATGGTAACTTCGGTAGACCTCATAAGAAACGAAAGCATCGAGCAGGACGTCAGTTTGAACGCAGCGCGCGTGAATAATCGAAGCGGTCCGATTTCGGCTATACAAAGAACGAGTTCATCCGTACAACGGTTAGTTCCTACACGAGTGCCACCCCTTTGTGTCGTGTATCTCATGTAGTATGTAAATAAACTGTACACTGGCGTGCAGGGGATTAGATATAGTTCCATCCACCGACAAACTTTTGGTGAAAGAAAACGACTCCCAAGTTTCCCTGACCAACCATAATTCACTCCTAAATGAATCCCTAATTGGTCTTAGCAGGGATGGCGGCCATACAGCACGATCGAGAGCTTGCGCAAAGATCGTGAGCGTCACTTGGCCGAACAGTCGAAAGAGTTGAAAACAGCCTTTTAATCTGGAACTAGCAGGTTTTTTCATGATATATGGTACCCACTGAACGACCAGCACGAAATTCTGCTGGTCGTTGAGTGGGGGTAAGCGGTGAACACGTAAAAAAGGTGGTTCGCTTAGCACCAACCAATAAAGCCGACTTGACAGGTGGGTTGAACATTTTGGTGAACCTCTATGAACGCAAGCTCTTTATCCACTACTATTTCCGCTCTCTTCGTCAAGTGGCCAATCAGGTGTGACCGTAGTGGAAACGGCGTTGTATCTGTAAAATGCAGGCTAGCCGACTCTACTTTGAATGCCTGTGACTTCGCGGCCCAACCTTCGAGCAACGCGGACGCTCCAGGGAACAGCGTTCTTCCGAAATAGGGGTTCGAACAACAGTCCCGAAAAGAGGACCAATACAAACAGGCATGAGCCGCAGACCCAGTGAGCCATGCACACGACTTACACAAACGCAAACCGAAACGGCACCGACAAAACAGCAGCACGCCCCGTTACACAACTCAAAGTCAACTCGTGCGCGCTCGCTGGTTTCGGTTCCGCGTTACAGTATCCACAGCGAAAGCGTTTTCCACCACACTTTTTTCGACCAATCACACATGAAGGTTGTGCGGACCAATAACAACGCAGTACGATGCACGCTGAAAGCCGCTATTCTCACTAGGATTTCCGCCGATCATCAGCCCGGTGCGTACCCTGTTCTGAGGTATATCCCCCTCCACCCCCTGCAGCCACAGAACCTAACATACCTTTCTCCAAATGCCATCGAAGTGAAAACAATGTTGGCAATGCAGAGAAGTAGCATTTATTGAGGTTAACTCTTTATACATGTACAAAATGCAAGATGTTAATGGGCATCCAGGCCGAAAGCGTCCGCTTCGTCTAGGTCCACGATCAATTTCTTCTCCTGGAAAAGTAAGAATGCCATCACGTTACCTCAAGCTCACCAGGCTGATGTCCTCACTGTCTTGTGTGGACGTATGTGGAATGGACCGTTTGTCCCGTGTGCAATGTAACCACCCTTTACAGTATTCATTGAGCACAATGTCAGGGGTGGTTGCGCATTCCGTCTCGCACTGTACTTGTCTTGGTTACGTGAAGAAATGAAGGTATATGGCAGACCATACCTATTAAAAATGCTTTTAGCTGTGTGCGTTTGAATGTAAACGTGTTGAGTGCACCGGAATAAGTGATTTGTGCAGCGACTGCCCTTATCATCCATCGTTCCACTATATTAAGAAAGAGCTGCAGCATTGGGGGCACCGATACCCTGGAAATAATCAGCCTGAAAAAAATTCAACTGGTTACTAATCTCACCGCTCACCATAGCGGATTGGAAGTTGCACTGCAACACTTTTCTGTCAACTTCTAACTCTGTTACTGAGGTTACGGGTAAAGGCAAACACGGCGTCTTTTTATTCACTAATCTTGTTATTTCGGCAGTCATCCGTTCCATGGTTATCTGTAATGTGTTAGTTTGCACATCGATACGGTGAGCCATCTCTGAGGAATTGTATTAGGTGCAAAACACGCTGTTACCAATTAGAGCATTCTGAAAAAATGCACGGATCTCTTGTAAATCATTCTTAACGATTTTCCCTTCTAAGCCATTTTCTGCAAGTAGTTAATTCTGAAGTGAGGTTTCCTTACCACTGTCGTTGTGGATGATGGTTTGTGCACCGTAAGTAATGCAGCCGATAGGTCTTGAATGCTCCATTGTGGAGCTGCATGATGGAACTGAATAACTCATCGCTTTCCGTTCCAAGAAGGCTCTAGCTGGAGAGTCAAATAATGTTGCTGCGGCTGCGGCTTTTTCGTGGACCCGAGGTTACCGACAGTAACGCCATGTGATATCAGATTAGAAAGTTCATTTACGACGTCAGACAAACATTCGTTCACATTCCAAAGTTCGCTGCAATCAGCAAAAACGCCATTTCTGAAGGGGGTAGTTGTCAACGGTGTAAGTAATCTGCAAAGTATAGGCCGTAACTGCAACTTCGACGACTTGAAAGGTCTAACACGATCATTGTGAAACTGGATGGCAACTTCATCAGCATTCACCAGTGATGTGTCATACGGCATGCGTAACGGAACAGTTTGCAAACCAAAATGAGCATACTGTCCACCACATTGATTTTGAAGGGCAATCACGGGGTGTACTCATCAAAGAACGAACATCAGTTGGCATAGCTCCCGCCAAAGGATTGATTATTCGTAAGATTGCTGTAACTGCTCTTCTGGGAGTCTCATATTCTGAGACCTACTCTGTCAAACCTTCTATCACTTTGGAGACTGCTCCACATTCCCCTGCGGTTGACCAACTGCTAGTACCTGCGTCATTGAGAACAACGTTACATAAAGGGAGGACAGCACGTGGAAAAACACCTACTTTTCCACTCTATTGTCCCAAGGACACCATCTTCAGACCAGTCAGTGGAGTCCACTGTTAACATTCATCGCCGCTTCCAGCGACTGACAGTCTTCTTCGATGGCACTTGTATTGAATTCTTGTACGTTAGTCGACTTCGGCACATTCTCAACTTGCTGTAATGAACAGTTGAGCACACTGTCGTACAACACCATCAGTATATAGGAACGCCCGATCAAGTTGTTTGAGGACCATAATGCTCTACCGAACGCAGCCAATGCTAACCGAACCGGCTCACTAAGACATAAACCAGCTATGCGGGGAACATTTTCAAAGGTACAGCATACACAATTATTTCTACTTATGCATATTCCCCTCTGCCTCCACACAATTTTGTGTAGTGGTAATATAGTGCTTATGAAATCACATCCCAAAAACGGTGAACGCACAAACCGCAACTCACCTTGGTAATAAAAGCCTCGGGGATTGCCAACAACAGCTGTACGTATTGATTAGAAGCAGTCGGCGTCGACACATTTACCCACTCACGATTGAATGCGTCATTCGGCTCCGGCCACAGCTACGCCATATGGCTCAGCGGATGCATCCAATCGACAAACCCACACATATCGATCAGTCCCCACCACCCTGCGACCTCGAGCCTCGCACGGTGAGATTACAACACCCTGATTCGTCATCTAAGTGACATCGAGCAACAGCCGTGCGTAGGTGGTGACATGCACCCGATCACAATTCACCGGCGTACTGGCTTTGATTTCACGCTTTTTACGCGTATTTTTTCGCCGATTGTGTTTACAGAGAGTTCGGCTGTCCTCAACCAGGCGTTGTAGACAACGGGACTCGGATGGTCAGTTACTGCGTCCCAGACGACCCTCCATCGGAAGCCGATGTGACCCTAGATCCTAAGTTATTGAAGCGTAACAAGGCTCCGGGTTCAGACCTCTGCTCACTCGTTTCAAGGATGTTCGGGAGAGGTTGATGTCAGAGCTGAAAAAACTCCTTCAGACGGTTGGGAAACTGAAGAGATCACTTGATTGGTGCCTGTCAACAGTGATTCCCGTTCTCAAAAAGAAGGTCCGAAGTCTAGGTGACAGCCACGGAAGGATCAGTCTGATGTCTGGTGCGTCCAGTTTACCCACTTGTCTCATTTTACATCGGCTCGAACCGAAGAACAGGCAGGATTCCGATCCGATCAAGGGTGCATTGATCACATTTTTGCCTTACGACGAAAAATCGGCATTCTTATAGGCAGCGGTCAGTCGTGGTCTTTTTACACCTGAGAGCTGCTTTCGATTCGGTTGCTCGTAACTTCCTGTGGAACTGCCTTCTTCACAAAGGAGTTCCATGGATATACACAAATCTTTTGAGATCCCTGTATGTTCACTCTGCAAGCAGGATGGGCGTTTGACAAATGTTAGGCGTCCATTACTTTTGGTGGTGTTCTGCAAGGGTATCCGATTTCCCTCCTGCTCAATGTTACCATGGACGACGTTCTAGAAAATGCGCTTGAAGAGTCCAGTGAGCTTGATGTTGAGTTTCCTCCTGGAGCTAGATTGACCGACCTGCCGGAGAAATACAGATCATGGTAAAAAAGCGAATGATGGTGCTGGTTTGTATGGAATGCGCTTTGCGCCTTCAAAGTTTAGTGCTTCATTGCAGGTAATCCGTTCGAGGTTGCGGACAGTTTCACATACTTGGGTAGTACTATCTCGTCAACTTGTAACATTGTTGTCGAGATATCAGCGAGGATTAACAGACAGGAGTTGCCTTTGTCAGTCTACCTCTTCTGTGGCGTCGGAAAGACGTTCGGTTGTTGCTGAAAGGAGTGGTATAATGCCTGTGTGCGTTCCATTTTGCTGCATGGTTCGAAAACGTGGGCTGTTCACAACGAAGATATCAACAGACCTGCTGTGTTTGACGACCGTTGTCTCCGCCAATTAGCCCATACTAAGTGAACTGGTCGCATACGCAATACGACCGTTTGGTAACGCGTATTCCAGGACGCTCGGGACGCACAATCAATTGCTCCACTAACCGCGTTGCGCAGCCTCCGTTGGATGAGTGATGTACTCCACGTGCCGTCTGATTGTTTACCGTACTGGGCACTATATACTCAAGCCACCAATAGTGGAGTGAAACCACGTGGCGGTCAAGCAACAACTTGGTCACAAAATGTGGTGACCCTAACTGTTCCATTGAGCAGTGAGTAGGTGTTGCCTGCCTTGCTGCTGTTCGATGTCGTAGTGTGTCGCATTTGCGGCTGGTGACGGCCCGAGCCACAGTACCTCCTGGTAAAGCTCATGGCCGTTGTGAATAAGTGTATAAAGGCAGAAGTCGTAGCTACTGTGCTACCGCGATTTCGGACTCGTGTCGTTGATGTAGTACTGTAAAGACCAGGAGATTTGTCGGTAGGACGCAGGAACTTTACGGGAACAGTCGTGAAAGAAGAAACCATCGGAAGTACTGGCGCATTGCACTCGATTCGTACCTCAACCGCAAAAGAGTGCTTTTGAACCTTACTAAAACATTCTCTGATGGAGTTGTTTGATCGAGCACAAGAGCCTTCGGCCCTGCTGACTCAGCTTTGCCGGTTAATGACACAAGAGACCTCCGATTTTTGGCAGTGTTTGCCCAGCCGTTGTTGTAGATGGTGTTCGTAGGTTGTGTTCCATGTACTTTTGATTTGGTTGTAATATTGTTGATCTTCTCCAGAATTGGGTAGCCAATAGCACATTCAGACATCTTTTGCGCGTGGTTAGTTGAATTTCAGGACGCCGCGTGTGTTACCTGGGAGTTGTTGCGTTTGTTATCCTCTACGTTTTCTTCATCAGCAGGGAAGAGGAGAGGTCGTCGGCCAATTTGATACGTAGATTACCAACAGGAAACAGGAATGCCAACCAAAAACTCCCGTATTTTGCGAACATGTCTTCGGTTACAGTCGGCCAGACGTGTTAGATTGATGGTGTGGCTGAAGCCAGGCCTTACTCTTCTCCGGCTTCTTTTCTTTGTTAGTACAATGACTTCTGTGTTATCAACCGTTAGATCTTTTTGGTGAGATTTTAAGGTGCGAAGGGCCTCCGTCTTCACTCTGCTTGCGAAGTCAAATTTGTGCGTCTTATCGGGCGGAAAAATTGCGTTATGGCGGAATACTCGGAGTTCGCTTAAGTTTCGGAAACTTCTTATGTAAACAATCGCCCGTAACAAGCGTACACAAGTACCGATGGCGGGCAAGATTCTGTCAGGAACCGTTAGCAACGTATCTATGATTGATTTTCAGTCACGTACTTGCAATTTTCTATGTATTGATCTTCACGTTGGAGCATGGTTCGGATACCACGAGTATGGTGTGCTTTCCTGGTGTCGCTTTATGCTCAGAGTCTATTGTCTAGTATGTGCAGCCTGTACTACAAACAGGAGGGTTTTTTATTGGTGAACGTTGTCAGCATTGAGGTCGTGTTGGTCGGTAGGGTATGTATGGTGTGAATATCTTACTGAGTAGTCACTCGTGTGGTCAGGACTGCGGATAGGGCCAGTAATTAAGTTACTGACGAATGCGTGCATAGTGAGCTTATGCGTGACCGAGCCAGTTCATGTAGATAGCACCAGCCAGTTTGTTTTGATGATTGGCTTACCTTTCAACATTATTTCAACGAAATACATTTTCAGTCTTCAATCATCTACGAACAAAGATATGAATGATTGAGCGAGTTCATAAAAGTGGAAGCAGTTATTTTCGGAACGCATCCTGCCGTTTGCTGTGACGTTTTCACGTTCGAGACTTTCCAGCCAGCTATGTGGATGGCCAGTCTAGTTGACAACACCCTCAGACTTTGCTCAACAGGGCTGTCAAAGCATTCATATCCGCCGACTAAATCATCACCTGGTTACCCTGCGATTTCTTCCAAACGTCATCAGCCACACTAAACTGTAAGCGACGAAGCGAACGCCTCTTCGGCGTACGGAACGCCTGACTAGCGAGGTCATACTATGCGATCGGTTGCTCTGTGTTGTACCTCAACAACGTTGGGCTTCTAGTGGTTCGGTAGGCGCGGATTAAGAACTATATATAGGTAATGTAGTAGGTTGGTTAGCTTGTAAAAGGTAAAAAGTTTGACACGAATCTGTTTGACATTCCGGCCACATTTTTTCTCGTTTGTCGGAATTTCGGTAAATTTAGAAGGTGACCAAACTTTCAGTGGCACGATAGTGATTGCGGCGAAGTGATGGTAGTAACGCGTGATAATCTATCGTACCTTGGTTGAACAAACTGCGATTCAGTCACGCAGAGACTGGGAAGACGCAAGGCCTGTATGAAAAGCTTTAATCCCCTTACGGAAGGGAAGGGAATAGTTAATACGAATCACGGAACGGCGTATCGCAGCAGCAACGCGGCATCCCAACAACAGTTTGACATATTGTTTCTCATCCGTGCTATTGTTCATCAGTCGAAAACAGTACACTGTGAGGAACATCACAATTTCTCTGTTTCCCAAAAAGATGGGGTCTCGTTCTTTGTTTTGGTTCTAGCATGGCTGGCTTACCTCGTTCATCCACACCGTGGTCGAAAGAATGTGGACATGGTGTAATGAAGATCCATGATTTTAAATCTTAGTCTTGTTTGCATGCGATACCTCGACGTTGTCACGTCTATTGTAGTTGTCCATTGACGCATTCATCATCATCATCACAGCCATGAGCCTGACCAAAGGTACTG
>QNGE01006327.1:12303-32773 GCA_008508345.1 Paragonimus westermani
CCAACCTGGAGGACCAGGAGACTGTGGTTTGTCAGACCTCTACCTGTTGGCCTGCCTGGTATGAGTAACTCTGTCCAGTTTAGCCCAAAAGGTCATCGAGATGCGCAAGCCGTCACACCACGTCAAGGTCCAGTCTCACCGCTACACTAAATCAGAGTGGCCGCCCCCTGGCCTTTTTATCACGTATTCTCTCTACAACCGAATGAAATCATTCCGCTGTTGAAAAGGAAGCTTACGCAATTATTGAAGCTATCAACAGTTTCAGGACAACTGATGTGGGACTTACTAATCGGCAGCATCCCACCTTGTGTTTCTAACCAATACCCTAAGAATGGGCACAAACCTTGCCCTCCTCCAGTCATCTAGGATTATGGTCTTTTAGAGGGTAAGACTAAACAACAGAGTGAGCGGCTCATGCAAAACATCACTTAGAGGTCTTAGTACTTCCTTGAATGGATACGGTCTTGCCCCATCATCTTATTCACGCCTAGTTTATCCATTCTATCCTTAACCTCTTCCATACAGTCCATGTGCTGAGTTTGATTGCGGTAGTTTCAGAGTCCGCAATATGCACCGCCTCGAAAACCGGCGGAAACCCCTGTTTTTGTAGCGGCGATCCGATAACACTGCCCTGAATATCAAAAATGCTACTAAGTTCCCTCTTAACGGCCCCTTTGGCTTAGATAGAGTTAAAGAAGGCCTTCGGGTTCTTATGACGACTATCTGCCATATTCGTTTTAAACTCTGTCCGAATTCATCTTTGTACTTCAGAATACCTTTTCCTAACCGCCTAAATTGACAAAACCTGATGTACCCCTTGACTGTTTGTATACATTCCAAGGCTTTCATTTTGCGCCTGTCTTTTCCACCCTGCTTTTCCACCACTGAAGTTTCCCGTACGCTGACTACATCTTAATGGTTCATGCGTGTCAGTTAGTTGCATAAGGTTATTTTAATTATGGTACAGGCTTTGCTGACATTGTTGGTACCTTGACAATCTACTCGGTTCAGCTGTTTCGCATCCGATCTTAGTTTTTGAATGGTCGTGACCCTAAAGGATCTACGACACTTAAAAGGTGGGTTGGCGTAGACACAACTAAACTACAGACGTAAGACTCCACGGTCACTTTTCCAAGGGTGTCCCGACCTTGAAGTCCAAAATATCATTGGGGTGTCTTGTTATAGCGAGGTTCAAAGCTGTAGTAGTTTGACCATCCTTGTACCTAGTGACTACAAAATCTCACCAAACGCACCACTGGCAACATGCATCAATCTCTAATCTACCTCGAGAACATTAAACTCTCCTACCATAAGGAGTCGTCGTGACATGCTGGCTTGGTTTCTAATGACAAAGTTGTTCAACCTCTTGTCGAGTAGAAGAAGACTTTCTATAAACCCACCATCCGGTAGCTGAAGAAGTTTACTTGTAAGTCGAAACGAGCTCTGTTTTTCTTCAATCAGAGACTGACTTCTGGTTATAGTGTTTCGACCCACTTGCTCAAACAAATCCGCAGCCTTTACACCGGTTGTGGTTGAGAATTCCGAAAATCTCAATACAATAACCCTTCATCCTCCTCCTTACCATGGAATATACTCTGAGCTCCTTTAATCGGTTATGATAGGACGTGCTCTTAAGTCCCCTCAATGCACCGGATATCTTTACGTAAGTAGGGTGGCGACGCCTGCAGGCAGTACTCCGGATGTGGTCAAACTATGGCTTTGGATGGCGGCAAAAATAATTCCGGTCGCCAGACACTTGAAGGACACCATTGTGGGCTACGCCTACTTCAGAGAGTCCGTTTCTAAACTTCACTGCTACACAAGAAAGACTTTACTCAATTAATCACTTGGTTGGATGAGATGACGGTGACTTCGACTTTCCTGTTTCCGTCCAATGTTCTTGTGAACTCAACCATCGAATGCAAAAAATTGGATGGACAAAATTTCCCTTTTTAGAAACCTTGTCGTACAGTGCTAAGAAAACTGATTTCAACCGGATAATTTGAAACCGTGTCTCTGACTAGCCTTTCTGGGCATTTCCCAACTTGTTGGAACTGATCCAACAAAATAACACCTTGTCAGTGATCACCATCGACAATGAAAAGCCAAATCTCAGCGCGTTGACCCCGTGTATTATTACTGACCCTGGAAAATAGTGTACAGAGAGATACGTCAAACTAGTGAGGCACGGAGCGAGTTGTATTTAGCCCCGGGCCGGATGTTCTAGAATGGGTATCTAGACTAAAACAAAAGTAGGTTCAAAACCAAAATAATCGAAAATGTACAAATGAATGCAACTATCGAAATATTACTTATTATAATCGCTACAAACTACCTTTGTCAGGCTCACTGGCTTGTAATTGTTTTGTTCGTTTCACTAACCTCTCCTATGGAAAGCAACCACAAAGGCTGCGTCCAACTCGGCCGGAATTTTTCTTTCTTAATGGGATTGTGAAGAGCTGCCATAGCTGACGCTACAGAATTCTCGCCAATGGGTTGACCATGCCCGGATGGATGCCATCGGGTGTTTGAGGGATTCACTGAGCCTAGGACCTTAACCTCCTTCTCAGTGAGAAATACGTTGTTCATCTTACCGCGAGATCTGGACTCCTTCAATACTGATAGGAACCTGTTCACATCATCCGTCCTCTGAAAAAACTCATGGCAGTTGGCTTCCAATGTTTCATCAGTGGCTAGTTCATCCTCGTGTCACTAAAGCTCCAGACCTTGTCAGCAGGCTTTCTCAGATTGTACCTGCGAGTAAAACCGCACTGCAATTCCCTTCGCCTTCAGTGTAGGGACGGCATCAAGGCAGTACGTTTTAGAACACTGGGCGCTGCAAGCCGCTAGGAGAACAGGCAGCTGGAGTGGTCAATGGTCACAGTTACCTTGCGTGCAACAACAAAGAGCAAGGTCACCGTCAACCCGATTCTCGACTTTTGATATACCGGAGGTGCAGGATGCATATCATGCATACAAGCCATGACATCCAACCGACTCGGCATACTCGATACCACACAAGGTCAGCCACCCAAGTTATCATCTTGTACCAATGAGGCGAGTATCTAGCATTCAAGATTACTGTTAAAGGTATTCGGAAGATATAGAGAAACACCATTTATGTTACTGCAAATCCAATAATTAAACAAAACCGTAGATAAAGATGCCCAGAAGTGTCTCCAGATAATGGGTTGTGGTGCCTAGAAGTAAAATCTATGACGGGTGACCAAAAAGCCGTCGGTGTAACTGAATCAGAACCAACAGCACAGTATCGTCAAGTGTAGTGCCTCAGGTAAGCCACTGGGGAAAATGCGTCGGTCACCACAGAATGCTGTCTGAAATGATGATTTGTTTCAAAAAACACCCGTGGGTATTCCGAAGGATTTTCGTATCGCGCTTTGGGACTATGGTGGCATTTGGGGAACAAGCGTCGAATGTGAGAACTTAAACCAGGAAATGAAGGCTGCTCCTTGGCTATAATTTTCATTTGTGTCAAAATTTGTAAGACTGAGTTGTAGATGAACTGCATTCACTGATTCCAACTATACAGGTGAGTTTACTCGGGTTACGCCTCACACAGCACACGTGACCATGTTGTCTCCTCTAACCCTGTAGCAATTGTCCAGGCTCTCCTTGGTCGTGCATTATTTCGGATACTGCACCTTTTCTTCACTCCAGCCCACTGCTGAGAACTCTGAGGTTCTACGAGTCATGATGCGGAACACTCAAGAGCTCCAGCATCTTAATTCCGACACCAACCCGCCGAACCTGTTGAAAACAGCTATTTAGCGATCGATACACGGGATCGAGGCAGGAGCCTAAGGCTCCCAGACCCAGTCCGTTTTATTTGCTCAGTGTCAGCGGGCGTCTGTTGATCTGAAAGGCCATCATTGAAAACGGGGTGTAGCACCGCTTCTGGGGATTATAGTGAATACCGAAAACAAAGTAAGATTACTCGCATAATAAAATTTTAAATAAATGAGAATCAAACGGAGCTTTAACACGATCCTTAGAAGCGCTGCTAACGACCTCAGAAGGAAGGCTGTCCCAATAATTAGTAACCCAGCAAGAAAAGAACTGCCGCTTAAGAGAGGTCCGAGGACGGAGCTTGAAAAGTTTCTTGCTATGTCCTTGCCAGCCGTCGTCATTCGCTACAGTGAAGAACTGTTCTACAAAACCCACTCTGAAGAAGTGTGAGAATTAAATCACTGCGGAGTCGTCGGAATTAAGGTGTGTACAGATCAAGACTTTCAAGTCGGGACTCGTAATTGACATTTCTCGGGCCCGCGACTAGCTTCGTAGCCGCGTGTTGGACAGGCTTAACAGCTAATATGTCTTTCTCCAGGACGGTATACATGACCTGATTCACATACACAAGGAGCAGTCATATGAACCGCGTGAATCGTTCGAAATTCTTTCTTGTCTATGCGGGGGAAAGTCGCTTAACCATCCTAAGAGCGGCGAATCCTTTCATTTCACCACTATCTCATGGTGATACGCGAAGAACAAGTTAGTGCTTTTCTCAGGTCGACTTTCATATCTACTGTGCTAAACGCATTATAGATCATAGAGGCATCGGCAGAATCCCCACCGAGTGAGGTGTAAGCACACTTATTGTCATTCAATGGGAGACTCCAATCGTCCGACCAGCGCTTGATCGCGTCAAGATCAATCTGTAGTGCACTAGAAATAGTGGCATCCCAGATCTTCAGGTTGTCTGCGTATAAGAGGGCGGTGCTGGAAATATTGTTCAGAAGGCCGCTGATGTGAATGAAGACTAGCAGAGGACCTAGCACTGACCCTTGGAGAACTACCACAAGAATGAAAGAGAGAGACGAAAAGTGTGATCCGACATTAATTCTAGTTGTTATCAAGAAAGGAGGCAATCCATTGAAGTAATCCTCCCTGAATACCATACGCTCTCAGTTTGTGTTTCAATGGGCCGTGTGGGACACGGCCAAAAGCCTTGGTAAGATTAAAAATGAGATGAGGCCATAATCTTTGGCCTCCATCAGACTATTCATGAAAATAAACCTGTTTGTTATGCACGATCGATTAGGAACGAAGCCATGCTGGGCAGAAGAGAAAAGATGATTTTATAAGAGGTGATTGAGGATAGCACGCTCTTATAGGCGCCCCATTATTTTAGACGGAATGCTAGTAAGGCTGATTGGCCGATAGCTATCCGGAGAGTACCGGTCGCCCACCTTAAATATGGGTATGACCGCCGACTCTCCCCATGCTCTAGGGAGAATGCCAGTCTGTAACGTTTGCTCAAACCACACAGGGTCTGCAAACGAAACGACCTTCGATTTCAATTCCGCGGCATTTATGCAGATTCACTGGTTTCCACTTGTGGGCTGACAGAAAACGCCACGACTTGTTTGCATCCAAACTAGCTTCAGCTCAGTGTCACATGGCACCGAACATCGAATCAGGGTGTTGCAACGTCATGTGGTGCCACGACGATCAACGTACACGTCATGTCACGTTACCCGTCAAGCAAAGCATCGGAGCAGTGGTCGAACGTGTCCAACATCTGTAATCGACGCACGCCAACACAACAGATGTTCTAATCAACCATCCTTGGTGAGAACCAGGCAAGTGGCGCCAAGTGACCAAAAATAGGGAACATATCAAGGGAGACCCCAAACTTCAGGCGTAACTAAACGTAAAAGCACCTCTGCTTTCTTACTTCCTCCACAGCTCCGGCAAAATACACCAACCCTAGAGCACTTTCACGATCATCATCTACGAAACCTCAGGGTCCGGACAACGGCGACCCAAACAGTCAAATCAACCGTCCGCCAACCTTTACGCCTCCAAACACCATAGCACTCATTTCGCCCGTTACGAAGTATTTCCTGCAATCTGAATTGTCTGCTCAGTTTCCCTTGTGCAGCTCAAAGAGTGCCCACTCGCTCGGCTTCCCCAGCACGCTTCCTGGCGAACTCAACTGTCACCAGGTTGAAAGATGTCCTTGCTCAACAACCCACGCAGTCTTTCGGGACTGGAAGACAGCGAATCACCGACCTAAAAATTTAAGAGGGCTGTGGCCAAAAGGGCATCAACTACAGCTCACCAAACGCAAATCTTCACATATTTGCTGTTATGGAGGCCCAAATTCCACAAGGCGTCGCTGATAGAGAACTGAATACCCCCTTAGTGTTCTGTCCACTGTGCCAACACCCCTCGGAGGCATAAAAGGGGATACGCGATTTTCCTTAACGAGAGTTTCGTGACACCCATGGTCGTCGGGAATTTTTGGCCTCACGATAAAGGTGATGCTTGGTGGCTACGGATAGCCATGTGCTTCCAAAACACACTCCTGGTATGCTCACTTCCAAACAACATTTCGGATGGCAAGGCTCCACTTGACAGCTCAAAAACTACCTCGGACTTCAGCGTTTTTCTATTATTCATATTGTCGGTGGCTTCAACATGTCCAAATTAACTTAAGTATCACTGTTCCATTCTTACCGTTACAGTGTTCGATCGGTTTCCTTGTTGATGCCGATACGAAGGATGGCGTGGAGACAACATGCCTACATTCCGACACTGCATCGACCTAGTAAGATTCCATATCTACTGGACCTGGCCGTAGCTCATATGTGCCAACTTGTGGCCATCAAACCGTTGCTCGGACTCAGTGACCATCTTCTGCTCGCCTTTAGTCTTATCTGGTACTGGTTCCAATAACCCGCAAACAAAACCACGACTCGAAATCTCGACCAGGCTGACCTTAACGGCTGTGGCAACTAACTCGGATAATCCCCCCTGAACCGGATTCTGGGGTCCAGATCCATCACGCATCCTTGAACGCAATTCAGAAAGGGGACGGTTTGCTCACGCCGTAGAAACTATTTATTTCTCCTCATCACTCACCTCTTCCACGCAGAATACGTCATTTTCTTGATGACCTTTCATATTTCTCTCCAGGCATAGGCACACGGAAAACTCGGAGAGCTGAAACGTCTTCCAAGTTTCTCTAACCAAGTGTTAGCAGGTGATTCGTGAGCGTATTAAACTTGGATAAGGAAAGATCCCCGAACAGCTCGCGCGAACAAAACCATTATACTTAAGTGTACGCGCCAACTGAGGGAGTATGAAGCTTCAGCTCTTTTTGTGTGGTTGCCGGACGAGGAGACTTCTGATCTCCCACCTATTGCCGAGTTATTCAAGGTGTACTATTCGATAGCCTTCCTATCTGCACCATCGAACCACTACTCCAATCCACTGTTGCAATACCTACGGAAGCCACTCCTTGTCATAGTTTTCTCAATTAGAGGCCGGCGACCTTTCATTTCGAGTTAGTTAACATAGACCGGTGGGTCCGTGCGAGTTACTTCCCGGCATTTTCAAAGATGTATCTGCCATTATGGCGGGATCCTTTAAAGAATGTTTGGACAGTCAACCAAGACCGGCATCCCCCGAATGCTTGGAGGAAAGTCACAATAACGTTATTCTTCAGGACGGACGAGCGGCGTTGTCCCGTTTGTTATCGGTTAATCATTCCCGTTAGCGTCCAATGTGAGATGATGGAGCGCTTATTAAAACGCGTCATACCAATCGCCTCTTGCCAGACAGTCGAGTTTCCCTCAATCGGCATGGATTCCCTTCTAGTCGGTCGTGCAAGAAAAACACGTTCACGTTCATGGATAGCCAGAGGGAGACGAAAACAGTGGTCACGCTCCAGATGAGATCCTCAGGTTCGCCAGTTCCGTCAACATGGCCAACCCAGACGAATCTGAGAGCTGGCAGTATCCGTGGACAATTTTTAGCCGGATTGCCTTGTTTTGCTAGGGCAGCCACTTGCAGCTAAAGCCAAAACAGACTCCTCGTCTCCCATCTTCACTAATGTGGAATTTCCTCAAATTTGAGTGTTAGGTGTTACGACCAGACCGTTTTCGGGCAATGTGTAAGGAAATATAACGACCGCTGAATTTAGAATGAGACTTTGATCGAGAGTTCCACGGTGCTACAGTGTAGGCAATAAAGTGTGTGAAGCAATTGCTCGCATACCCCAAGTGCAACAGAAAACCGTTGTAAACCCTCAGAAAAGATCGTTTGATTGTCCATGGTATAGCGACTCGCTTGACGGTAATCGGAATCTTCTCCCCGTGACAATTGACAGGGGAAATTATGGTCCCGAAGATGACGCGACTGTCCCCGTTAACTGCTCCCGATTCAAACCAATAGGCGGGCACAACATACAACGGCAATGTGTGTAACAAGAAGAACATTGCAGGGTATTCGCATAACGCACAGTGGCTTACAAATACTCTCGGATCAGAAACTCGAAGGATGTTCGTCAAGACTAGTAACTGACATCACTACACCACCAATCAGCATAGTAATATAAAAGTCGAACGACTAAAGTAGTAGCTGAGGCCAACTCTCTACCGTTCGCAACGTTTCCACTCATTTTGATAGAGTGAAATCGTTATCTCGATGAAGAAGGCGGTCTTGGACGAAAAAAGAACTCCTTAGCATAAGCATCAACATTGAGAACGTGTCGTGAGTCATAACTCGACTGTTCAGAGTTAAATAAACACTGCAGAATGAATGTGGAAAGTTACTACATAGGCCCCTTTATCAATGCAACCAGAACACCAAAGGTTCATCGCTGGTGATGCACTCCAAAGGAAAGCAGGTGTAACATGCGGGCCAGACGATTTCGCTCTGACTGTCCGTGGCACTTATGGTCCGAATCCGGAGCAATATGGAGGCACCGGGGAACCGCGTTCTTCCAAAGTAGGGGGTCGAACAGCAGTTCTGAAAAGAGAAACAATACGAACGAACATGAGCCGAAGGCCCAGTAACCCATGCACACGACTTGCACAAACGTAAGCTGAAACGGCACCGACAACACAGCAGCACGTCCCGTCACACGACTCAAATTCAATTCGTGCGCGCTCGCTGATTTCTGTTGCGCGTTACACAGGTAAATATAGAGTGACCTTCGAGTGAGTAAAACAATATGTGTGGGAGGACAAGTGCGATCGATTTGCAGAACTGAGGGAGAGTTTAATGACGGGGGCCGTAAAGAACGTTTGGGCAACGGAAACGTCTGGGAGGAATTTTCCAGTGGATTCGACAACACCAGGTCCACTGCCGATTCTAATGTACATAAACGACCTCGCGGACAATGTTTCCGGCAGTGCTGTTCTCTACGTTGACGATCCTACTGAACTCAGTGTACTGTGGAGAGACTTTGACGTGATTGAGTGTTGGTCAGAAAATTGGGGTTCCCTTAAACGGCAGTAAACATGCACACATGTCACTAGATGGAGATTTTGTTAACGTCTTTGTGATTCAGAGCACAACCACTAACGAAGACATCACGATGATCGACCCGAGAAAAGACCCTAGCTCCTGGATGCCGATTGAACCGTCTTCTTTTTATTATCGATAATTGACGGCAAAAATGAATTTACCACCCTTACAACGACCGCGTGCAGCTTCTCTCACACGGACAAAAATGCGTTTCAGACACTTCATGGGGTTCATGTGAGATCGCTGCTTGAGTACAACAATCAACTCATTTATATCCGTCTGAAAAAGAGACTGCTGAGCCTGCCGGCCCCAGCCACTAAACTGGCCACTGGTATAAGAAACATCGTGCACGAGACTCGAACTGATACTCCCGAACCGTAGCCAACCGAATTTCAACAACGCCGCGGCGACCAAGTCCTCACACAACTTTTCTTTAGAGCATGACTGGTAGAACATTCCTTCAACGTGAAGAATGATGGCAGTGGAAATTGTGGCTTTCGCAGATTACAGCCTTGAGTCTCATTGCAAACGAGAAGCGAGCATTTTACCGCAAACCCAAATTGTGAAATATTTTTAAAATAGAAAACTTGACATTTTAGACAAAGTATGCACAGTTTATCGGCTGCGAGTAAGCAGTACTGATGGTGAGACTGCGGTGTATCGAATAGGTGCCGTGAGTACCAGTTTGGTGATAAACGAATTGTCCACCACATCTGCAAAAATAGCCCATTATTGGCGTTAGCCCATCTGTTAGAATCTCATAAATAAGCTTATTGCTATTTTTAAGATGGAATACATGGTCCCCTATCACGAGATGCTCAAATTTTCTGCGTTTTGGAGATACCGTCGAACTGGAAATATACAACCATACGTTAGCATTGTACTGCGACAAAAAGACCGACATACTTGACGATGAGACACGTATGAAAAGCCCCCCAGCCTCCTTTTCCATACGAAATTTATGCTATCTCTCCCCAGTTACAAGTTTTGGTGTAGGTATCGGCGTGAGGTGGCAAGTGACTGCTTCCGGTTCCAAGTCAATCTCCCTCACACCGGTTAAACGAATAGAGGAATTTTAAGTTGCGTAGCTTCGTTGTTCTGGGGGTAGTGGCACCAGTGTTCTTGTCGGCCCGCAGGTTGCTCCAAGACCTTTGTCAACAAGGCATCGGTTGGGGCTCCGATATAAAAGAGTACGATCGGGTGCGTCGGGAAGGTTGGCTGAATGATGTCAGATCCACAGACTGCATGGCACTGCCCAGATGCACTGTGCAAGGACTTTCGTCGGCAAACCTTGTCGAATTGCACGTGTTGTGTGATGCGTCGGAAGTCGGTTACGGGGCAGTGGGCTGTCTAAGGGTAGTTGTCTCAGATGATATTATTTGATGCGGCTTTCTGATGGGAAAATCTAGGGTGACCCCAAAAAAGGCGGTTACAACACCGAGACTGGAGCTCACGGCAGCCATTCTATCGTTCAAGCTGATGTATTTCTTTATTTCTGAGTTGAAGACTCCAATACGTAACTGTGTACTATGGACATATTTTACAATAGTGTTGCGATAGTTACAGAAAACTTCATCGCGTTTCGCAACTTTCGTTGCCAATCTTGTAGGACTTATTCACGACCTTATTTCTGTCTCACAGAATTAGATCCGGCCGACGTGGCGTCTAGGGCAGTGTCACAGGCCTTGACCAAGGAGTTGAACTTCTGGTTACTGGGTCCCAGCATTCTGTTGAACGGAAAAGAACGATGGCCGAAAATGTCAACTTTGTGGTGTTTGTTAGAGGAAGACCCCGAGATTAGGCGCACTCATGCGATCACTACGAAATCGGACTTCACTTGTATACTGGACCAGCTGGTATCGAGGTACTCTAGTTGGACTAAGTTACTACGGGTCATCGCCTGGTTATCACATCACGTTGACTTTGCGTCTGTGATGATATGCGCTAGACAAGACGCGTCAATCAGAGTAGGAACCCTTCATGCGTCCGAACTCAATGCCTCTTGCCTGAAACTAATAAAGTTCGTGCAAGAGTGCGAGATCTCCAAATAACTCAAGATCCTAAGATCGTCCACCATAAATTCTCGTAAGGTAGATAGACTTGCAAGATTGCGGCCAGCGTTGATAGATGGAACACTGTTTTGGCGGTAGAATCCGACCATACAATGAAGACGGTATGAAGTTGGTGATTTATCCTAGTCACGGCGCCGTCGCGAGCCTTTTGAAACGCCACTACCACGAATCCGAAGGGCACATGGGTGCCTCGCATGTACACGCCAGCATCAGAAGGCGGTTTCGGATTTTAAAGGGTATGGCGGCCATTACACGGTTTATAGGTGATTGCTGTCACTGTAAAAGGGGTTTATGCTAAGCAGTTCACTCAAACGATGGCGCCAATTCCGTCGATGAGAGCGTCGTCCGACGGTTACCCATTCAGGTACTGTGGGGTGGATCTTTTCGGCCCATTCGAGGTGCGTATAGGAAGGAGCGAGCTCAAAAGTTATGGCTGCCTATTTATCTGTTTGTAGACTCGTGCCATTCATATTGAAGTGGCCCATTCCATGTCTACGGACTCTCTACACTTATTTGATTGAAGCCGAGAGGATTCTGGTTCTATTCTACGATAATCCGGACAGTCCCCTGATTATAAGACCAAACGATCTGTTGCTCCTAGACCCAAACTCGAACCTACCGGGCACTCACACCACACTGCCAAAAAGGCATAGGAAAGAGTGGATAAGGTTTAACACGGGGTTGGTTTATTTTGAAAGCGGTGGGTCAGGGAGTAACTACCTTACCTCAGGCGTAACACAAGTGGACCAAGGTTGGACGAAACCGGAAGGTCGGTGGTCTCGTCCTTCTGGTTGATGCTCCTCGATCCGTGAGTGTATGGCTCAAGACCGCTGTAAGTAGAGTAGTAAGGGATGCCGGGAGTAACGTCCGAGAGGTGCGTTTGAGGACAAATAGCGGCACGATCATGGGAGACATAACCTCCATATGTTTCTTCGAAGGAGCAGAGTACAAGGATTCTCCATCAAGTGAAGCTCGAGAGCAAGGGAAACCGGTCGCGATACACATTCAACCCGCAGCTACCTGAGTGTTAAGAAACCATGCTGGTTTTGGAGGCCGGTGTTTAAGTAGCTGCATGCTGTCAGCGTTTGACGATTCTCGTGTTTCATGGAAAATCGCTAGCCACGCCCTCTATCACTGTTTATCCCCTCCTCGTTGAGCGTACTCCTTGCATTCAGAATCTCCTTGATATAGATTGGGAGCCTGTGATGTTTCCTGAATAGATAGATCTTAACGCGAGACAAATAGCCGGTATATCCGAATTGAGCAGAACACAACGAATGAACGACGATCAAACGCTTTTATTAGAATTACACGCCGCATCAAATGTGTACAACCTGAACCTCAATAATTGACGTGACAGTACATGCTCAATGACATTTATCACATCCACCACACGTTGAATTAAACTGCGGGTTCTTGAAATCCTTTCTAGGTTTCATTTGCAGTCTTGAAGACCTACGAATGGTGCTTGTAATTTCTTGGTTCGACTCCGGATCTTGGGCAGAATCAGTATTGTCCGTAGTCACAACAGAATTTGGAACGAACTGACCTGTATCCTCAAAACGTATTTGATCCACGTGTCGATTATGTACAGATAAATCACCAACGTCTAGAATTCGGCATGAGCATTTACCAAGATTCTTTAGAAGTAAACCAGATGACGGTCTCAAGTCATTACCACGATAAAGGGTAACTTCAGAGAACTGAATACACATCAAGTTTGACCTCAAAGACCTTCCCTTAAAAAGTTTGGCGAAACTTTCATGTGTAGTTGAATAACAGGCATTGCGATATTGTAGCAAGAAGTTGTCAACACCTTTTCCAAGGTCTCTGAATGTAGTACACTGAAAAGATGTTACAGCACTTTTGAGTGTTTTAACAAAGTTTTCAGCCTAACCATTAGAGCAGGGATGTCGGGCAGGAGTAAACAGATGATTGTACCCAATACCGTTGAGACAATTAGTCAGAAGATTGGCAGTCAAATGGGTACCATTGTCAGTCACTGACACAAGAGGGATACCTTCTCTGCTGAATACTCTTCTGAATGCGTACATAGTGAATTCTGCAGTGGGCGTTGTTGTGAGTGCCACTTTCGGCCACTTTGAATAGGAATCGTTCACTACCAGCGCATAATACTTGTCAAGAAAAGGACCACAGTAATCCGCATGAACCCGTTGCCAGGCCTCAGTTGACATCGGTCATGGAGTCCATTTAGACGGTAAATTGTGGAAGTTGTAATGGCAAGATGAACAACTTTTAGACAGACGACAAATATCAGCATCAATCTCTGGCCACCAGCACATTAATCTGGCCAGAGACTTCATCTTTTCAACTCCAAGATGTCCAGAATGTAGATCGTCCAGAACAGCTCTACGAAGAGTTGGAGGAATAACAATCCTGTCATTCAAGCACAATAATCCATCTGGAGTGAGTGATAATTCCTCCCGACGCACAAAATGTGTAGGAACTCCCCGTCTGACTTGTGGGATCCAACCACCACGTGGCGTACAAAGAACGGGTGAAAAGTAACGTTGAGTGTCGCGAATCAACTCTGTTCGACTAGCCGGCAGAGGCTGGATTAGAAAGCCATCATTACTAGAATTTTGCTCACATGTGCATGGAACACGTGACAAGTAATCCACATGTTCGATTTGGTTGGCTGATTTGTGCACTATAGTATAGTCATATGCACTGAGTGCTATGCTCCATCGTGGAAACATGGCTGCTGAAGAACCTGTCAATGACTTGTCAGGATTATAGATGAATTTCAGTGCTTCATGATCCGACACAATTTTGAACGGTATTCCTAGCAGATACTTATGAAGTCGCTTTACTGCCCAGTATACCGCCAGAGCTTCACGGTGTGTCTGGGCATAGCCCCTTTCTGCTGGACTAAGTCGGCGTGATATACACAAAACTTGTTTGTTATCCTGTTCAATCACAGCTCCGATACCAACTGGAGAAGCATCAGCAATCAGCACAGACAGTTTTAAAAGAAAATGGACGAAGTATAGCATCATGTGACAAAAAGTTTAACAATGAACGTACACACCGTTCATGAGTTGGAGTCTACGTGAACTGCTTCTCAGAAAGCAGCTGGAATAAACATTCAGCAAGATGAGAGAAATTTGGAATGAAACGGGAATAGTACTGCAAAGCACCTAACAAAGAACGCAAATCGGATAGGTTTGTAGGTCAAGGTGCATTAACTAATGGGTCTAGACGTTTGGCATCAGGTTTTAATCCGTCACGGTCAATTAAGTAACCGAGACACTCGAAACTGCTTACAGTAGAAGCGCATTTGTTTGGATTAACAGCAATGTTCTTGTCAAAAACCTGTTTGAATAGTTTCAAAAGACGAGAATCATGGATTAACTTGTCTGGAGCATGTACGGTGATATCATCCTGATAAAATTCAACACCATAGATACCCTTCACTGTGTTATTCATTACCTGCTGAAAGATGGCAGGAGAATTACTGAGTCCAAACGGCAAAAATCGGTATCGAAAAAGTCCATTAGGTGTACTGATTGTTGTTATCGGCATTGATGTCTGATTCAAAGGAATTTGTAGATGTGCACCGTTCAAGTCTATCTTAGAGAAAAATGTGGATCATGAAAGCTTGTTCAGATTGTCCTCGGGTTCAGCAGTGGTACATGTATGTTGCTTAAGGCATCGATTTACAGTAAATCGATAACCTCCACATACTCGCGGAGTTTACCCGTCAGACTTTAAGGGTGTCACAATCGGCGTGGCCAAAGAGGATGAATCGATAGACTCAATAACGCAGTTCTCTACCATCTCTTTGAGCACTTTCGTTACCGGTCCACGGAGTCCATAGGGAATTATACGACGTTCCAGAAAAACCGCACCACCAGTTACTTCCAGCTTAACTGGAGGTATCTTCATGCCGCCCATGGCCTTCGAGCACTTGAGAACGAGGTCTTTCAAGCTTGTGGAATTACTCGGTGGTACAAGCAAGGAAATCTGGATATGAAGCATTTTTAAAACCTCTGGCCCCAAAATGGATGGGCCATGATGAGTAACTACAAAGGTACAATCAAGTGGCTTGGATTGTTCGTTAAAGATAGGAATAGTGACTGTACCCAAAACAGGAATGGAATCGCCAGTTATACCTTGTATGGTTACAGAACAATGACGGAGTATGTAATTTGGATAGAACTGTGATAGATGTCTTTGTGGTATAATAGATTCTACACTGTCAGTGTCAATAATAAAATCATGCCTCGTGCCACGTACTGTAAAAAGGGTGTGGAATAAATGCCCTGAAGTAGATGAATCCACTGTCAAAGTAAAGGACTCCATCTTGTCGCATGTAACATCAAATTCACTTCGGTCAGTTTCTATAAATTGACAATTTCTATTTGACTTACAGACACTTTGTGAATGACCTCGTTTCCGCAGTTGTGGCATACAGAGCTGTGGTGAACGCATGTATATCTGGAATGATTCTTGCCACACGAGGCACAATTCCCGAATCTGCCAGTGATATGTGTCGACTGTTGCGAAGAATTTTGAGAAACTGGTCGAGGACCATATTCAGGAGCTGAATTGAGTAGCCGCAGAGTACTGTGTTCTGTAGGTCGCTTTTTTCATCGATCAAAACAAGACCGGGTTCTCACTGGGACTCCCACTATGGACTGTATTATTGACGTCTTCGTACTGCTCACAAATGACTGGTAATTTGATACGTAGGTTTAGGGAGTAACAGCAGTTGTCTATGCAGATCCGGTGAATTAATACCGGCGATGAGTTGGTCACGAAGTTGGACCTCCAACTGATCACCAAAACCAAACCGTGCTGTCTGAGTTTGGATCTGAAGAATAAAGTCAAGGACTGACTGCTTCGGTTGGCGCTTCATGATATTGAATTTGGCTCGTTCGGCGACCTCAAAATTTACAGGAGTGACGTGACCGAGTAGTGTTTTCTTTATGCGCTCGTATGTGAGATCCGTCAGCGAATCTGGATAAGATAAATTATTCAGAAGACAGTAGGCCTCTTTTCCCCACTCTTGAGAGGAAGAAGGCTGATTTTGTTTCCTAATTGAGGCTGGATAAGGTCCTATACCATAGTTCAAATCGTTCGAAATAATCCTCAATATCACGAGGGGATGAATGAATGTCCAAAGTTTCGAGAAGCATAGAATTCATTGTCATTGAAGAGTGCTGCGACGCCAATGTGATGTTCCGTAAATATATAGAACTTTACGCGGGACCAGTAGCCGGCATATCCGAATTGAACAGAACACAACGAATGAACGACGATCAAACGCTTTTATTAGAATTAGACGCCGTATCAAATGTGTACAGCCTGAACCTCAATAATTGGCGTGAAAGTACACGTTCAATGACATTCATCACAGAGCCCTCCTTGCAAAGACTGGCATAACCATTTGATTTGCGCACGGGACAAAGCATTCCTTCCACGAACGTTAATCTTGATATCTTTCTGTTGTGGGAGCCTGCCATCGCGTAGTTTTCCACCTCCTCACTTCTCACTGCTGGTGTTTTGCTTATGTGCACCCTGGTTCCATTTACGCCTGTTTGCCCCGTCATTGCGAGACTGTTGCATTTGGTCTCATTCGCGTGAACCAGTACTCTTGATACTTGTACATTTGATGGCTCCAGCATCGGGGTTTGCTATTTCTTCTATTTGATCTCCAAAAGATTTTTGTACCTTAGCACCTGATCAATAAGAAACTCACTTTTACGACTGTCTTCATTCTCAGACTCTAAATCGGTTACTCAGCGAAACCAAAGTTTATAGACACCCACCGCATCGCGAACGCGACTATTTTGGATCCAACCCATCGACACACACTTCGAGCTCACTAAGCGCAGCCCGAAGAACCACTAGACGTCTGGGATTAAAAACCCAAACGCCTTTGACAGGCGTTGCTCATCAGCCCCGTATGTGTTCACCCTCCACGTTGTTCGCAGTGAAAGTCAATCGGATGAAGCAGCCAATTATGCAAAGGCGCACTGCATAAGTAGACGTTGTTCGCAGCTCAAATCAAGTGAACGGAGAGACCAGCAGTGTGAACGCGTGCCATCTTCTGTGGATAAGAAGCTGGCGTTGATTGGTCTCTTTTTCAAGGGAGACCCTATGAACGAAGTTATCGCGGGGAAATTCAAGAAGCCTGTCAAGACGAACTATCCAGCCACTCAGTTATGTGTGAATTTCCGTTCGATCGGTTCTCATGTCACAACATGAAGGCAAACTTCCATGTTCCACGAGCAGCTTTTGTTTGTACTCATTCGTCCGTTTGTGTCGAACATCATACACTGATAAACTGGGTGGTGGGACAGCGGTATGATTAAAACGGATTCGGGCGCAACTGTTGCTCACCTGACAGGCCTCACTCATTCTGTCCCCAAGAAGAGTGCCTTTCAGGCTGTCCACCAAGTGCCAAGGAAATGATCGTACTATTGACCATCGCCAGGACATTGGTACCCGATTACGCAACTCTGACCTCTTGCTCGAAAGAAGTTCGTGCGGATACTCAATCACTCTTGAGACACAAATGATTCAGCAAACCAGCTGAAACATTGGCCGCGTAAATGCCGACGAACATGCCGTCCATAACCTTTACAGACCGTCTTTCTACCTAACCTTTTAAAAGATATCCTCAACGGTTCGAAATTTTGATGCACACACCTCCCGCCTGAGGAAGCATTCATGATCTTACTACATTGAGCTTTTAAGAACCGCAAAACGATCACCGTGACTACTCTGAAAATAAGTTTCAAGAGAGCTGACAACTTCCACGGTCGCATACGTTTACATAGTGACCTTTTTTGATGCACCATATTCGTATTTGTTGTGCTGTAACCAGCCTGGTGAAAAAAGTGTGTCCGCACTGGTGTAGTAGGCGCGAGAGGTCGCACTGCACTACTCACACCACTGCTATCCAGTAGTGATGCAGGGGCGCGGATATTGACACTGAAAGAGCCGCGGAAAAATGACAAGAAGCACTGGAGCGCAGCGTGGTAAGAAATGGTTCTTGGTGAAAAAAGAAACTGAACACTGTCATAAGTGGCAGTCGTGACGTCCTAGGGACAGTATAGTACGCAGTTGCGCGTGTCCGTTGGCCGTCTTGTCGAAGCGCACAGCCCATGTGTTGGATTTCCGGATAAACAACTCTTGTCCCGTCCGCGTTGATGGCTTACAACACAAGTAGCTGCTCTGTCCACTTGGCTTGAATTGTGAACAACGACGACTTATACAGTGCGCGTTCACATTACTGGCTGTTCTGTCCAAATGGTTTCTACCGTGAGCAACATGGAGAACGAACACTCACGGGATCTGATGAGGAACGTTTATTCCAGGCGCTTTGGGTATATCGTAATTATCATCTTCAATTCTGTTGGATTCGATGTTGATTGAAACATTTATCTGCGCAGCGATGAATAATCGGCAATCTAAACACAAAGTAGTGATTGGTTGAAAAGTATGCCTTCTGGTAGTTAACTGGTATCTTCTGTTCTCTCATGGCGTTTTGTATGAATATCACGCGACCTCGATCGACTAAGAAGCAATGGGATAGAGTAGACAAAATTGGCTTCTAAAGGTTCTCGGTTGTGAAGTTAGGCAATCTATTACCTTTTGAGCGGTTCAATATGGACCAAAGGTAGAAGCAACCAAATGATGACATTTCGACACACTTCAGGCAAAAAAAGATCCGTCGAACGATACCTACACCAAAACTTGTAACTGGGGAGAGATAGCATAAATTTCGTATGGAAAAGGAGGCTGGGGGGCTTTTCATACGTGTCTCATCGTCAAGTATGTCGGTCTTTTTGTCGCAGTACAATGCTAACGTATGGTTGTATATTTCCAGTTCGACGGTATCTCCAAAACGCAGAAAATTTGAGCATCTCGTGATAGGGGACCATGTATTCCATCTTAAAAATAGCAATAAGCTTATTTATGAGATTCTAACAGATGGGCTAACGCCAATAATGGGCTATTTTTGCAGATGTGGTGGACAATTCGTTTATCACCAAACTGGTACTCACGGCACCTATTCGATACACCGCAGTCTCACCATCAGTACTGCTTACTCGCAGCCGATAAACTGTGCATACTTTGTCTAAAATGTCAAGTTTTCTATTTTAAAAATATTTCACAATTTGGGTTTGCGGTAAAATGCTCGCTTCTCGTTTGCAATGAGACTCAAGGCTGTAATCTGCGAAAGCCACAATTTCCACTGCCATCATTCTTCACGTTGAAGGAATGTTCTACCAGTCATGCTCTAAAGAAAAGTTGTGTGAGGACTTGGTCGCCGCGGCGTTGTTGAAATTCGGTTGGCTACGGTTCGGGAGTATCAGTTCGAGTCTCGTGCACGATGTTTCTTATACCAGTGGCCAGTTTAGTGGCTGGGGCCGGCAGGCTCAGCAGTCTCTTTTTCAGACGGATATAAATGAGTTGATTGTTGTACTCAAGCAGCGATCTCACATGAACCCCATGAAGTGTCTGAAACGCATTTTTGTCCGTGTGAGAGAAGCTGCACGCGGTCGTTGTAAGGGTGGTAAATTCATTTTTGCCGTCAATTATCGATAATAAAAAGAAGACGGTTCAATCGGCATCCAGGAGCTAGGGTCTTTTCTCGGGTCGATCATCGTGATGTCTTCGTTAGTGGTTGTGCTCTGAATCACAAAGACGTTAACAAAATCTCCATCTAGTGACATGTGTGCATGTTTACTGCCGTTTAAGGGAACCCCAATTTTCTGACCAACACTCAATCACGTCAAAGTCTCTCCACAGTACACTGAGTTCAGTAGGATCGTCAACGTAGAGAACAGCACTGCCGGAAACATTGTCCGCGAGGTCGTTTATGTACATTAGAATCGGCAGTGGACCTGGTGTTGTCGAATCCACTGGAAAATTCCTCCCAGACGTTTCCGTTGCCCAAACGTTCTTTACGGCCCCCGTCATTAAACTCTCCCTCAGTTCTGCAAATCGATCGCACTTGTCCTCCCACACATATTGTTTTACTCACTCGAAGGTCACTCTATATTTACCTGTGTAACGCGCAACAGAAATCAGCGAGCGCGCACGAATTGAATTTGAGTCGTGTGACGGGACGTGCTGCTGTGTTG